>BQNB010064852.1:2997-35151 GCA_026074375.1 Tanacetum coccineum
TGCAACATTTAATTGGTACGCTCAATTGCTCGGTCGTGATTAGTTTTCTATCATAGTCTTGGCAAGGATACACATCTCCACCGCTAAAGCTAAAGAGAAACAAGTTAAAAGATAAATTGGGTTAAGAAGGCTTAGGGTTGATCATTCAATAGTCTTTTACCATAAGTACCACACCAACAAGGCAGCTGCATTATACATACACGGCGGTAACGACGTAATTAAACACATACAATCCGATCACATCCATGTTCGTGTTTAACCAACGGTTAGGACGAAGAACGATATAGGGTATGAGGCTTCTAACTTTCACCGAAAGTCACCATCCAACAAGGCAGCTGAGATATGCATACATGGCCATAATGACGAAATAGACATGCATGCTCGTACAAGTTCTCATTCGAGTAGACATTAAGGTTAGTTGCTAGGAAAGGGAAGTAAAATGGGTTTTAAAACAAAATTTCACAAAACAAATAGATTAAGCCAACAAATAAGGTACGGTTGCTAGTAACTTTCCCCCGACCGTTCCATGACAAAGACTCGAACATATAGACAAACGCCTCGATCACAAAAATGACAAAGACAACCTAAGTTGGCGTTCCCATAACGGTCAACTTCCCTTACATCCCGCTCTTTACATACTTTTACAGAATAAGTGGTGATATCGGCCAATTTTTACAAGACTTTATGTCGTTGATTTTTGTAACGTGCCAACGAATAATCGATCCTTCCAAGTAATTCCTTCGGTATAGACTTCTTTTGAACCGACTATTTTTCTTCTTTATCTTTCTTTTTTTAACAATACATCATAAATATCTGTGTGATTTCACCGTCTTCACTATCATAATTCATCCGGATAATCTTTTCCTTGTAACACTTCTTCTTTAGACATGATTCATAATCGCGAAAGTAGCAAAACTTACGAGCTACATATTTTTCCCATTGCATTGTGTAATTTCCCGACCATTACAGAGATAGAAAAATTTCACTTTGACACAGGAAATACAAACTTTACACGAAAGCAACTAGAAACTTTGATTAAAATAGGCTTAATCTACACGGTAGGCTAAGGTGCAAAGGTGTAACGAAACATATAATATGGTGTAGAAAAAGAAAGGAATGGCTCAACAGGTTGTTCTAGGGAATCTTACTCTAAAATGAAAGTAAATAAAGGGTTACACAGGGTTTAACTAACCAGTGTAGTTTAATTTTACGATACGTAGGCTATTTGGTTTAATCCTATAGATTTATTAGTTGAACATGTTCCTCCATCTAAATCCATAATACTAATCATTGTGGTCTCAAGTGATATACCAGGCCAACTTCTAAAGTCCACTACATCACCAGCACACTCATAATTTTGTGGAATTTTTAGTAAGCAATTGGAAATGGAATAGGCTTAATTCTCACAATATGTATCAAGGGTTATAGTGCGCTAGGTAATGTAAATAGTGATTTTTACAAAAGTCATGCTGGAATTTTTTTTAATTTGGCCTATTTTTAAGCACTTTGCATGTTATTTTGTAAAAAAGAAGACAAGTACGTTCTAATTCTCCATCCCCCCACTTAAATTATACAACGTCCTCATTGTATAGATAAAACAATAAAACTATAAGGGAAAATAGAATTAGAATGGAAAACTCCCTGATGTGTTGCTCGTGATAATTCTTCAAGATGAGTTCTTGAGCAAAAAGTGTGTTGACTAGGGCTTCAGAATGCCCAGATAAGTTCAACACATGTCTTTTTCAGAATATACCATATCATAGTTTCGGTAAGGTCCTGCATAAAAGATTAGAAGACAAGTGCAATTTCTATCTCGCTACAATGATACAGGAAAACAATTAAACACACAACTATACAGGGATAAATACGCCGTATCCCAAACCCTAGGATACGCCGTATGGTTCATGTAAAAACAATTAAATTACTCAAAATTAAATATTAAGTTTTTTTAAAAAAAAACTGATAACGTCCAGACACGTCTATACGCCGTTTCTAGAGGGGTTTGATACGCCGTATAGAGTGTCTGGGAAGACAGACTCGTGCAAAAAAAATAATTAAAATGCGACAAACAATCAAAATGATCGGGTTGTCTCCCGGGAAGCACTTTTGTTTCAGTTGGTCTTTAAGTTCGACTTTTTTCCTTCTCCTCTTCATTCATCCTCCATAATTCGCTCGCACTTATCCTTGAGAGCGAATTTCTTCATAATCCTTTGGCATGATGCGTACTTCTTGCAGAATTTCATGCCGAGCATAACGTATTTTGTTATATCATCACTGTCAATGATGGTAAAACCTGTAATAATAGAAAAACTTTCGATGAAAATAGGTATATCGATCAAAGTTCCAGCGTGACTCTTCCCTTCATCCTTGTCCTTAATTATGGAATAATAAAAGCTTTTGGACATTAAGTTAATGGACAAGGAAGGGAGGAGGTCATCGTAAACATACTTATACCCGATTACACAAGAAAATTTCATCTTATAAGAGTTGGTTTTAACAAAAGTTGGCTCAAAATTAACATCTTGATTCGTTTTAGTTTCTAGAGGTGTATCTAAATCATTTAATTCTATATAGTTACCATAAGTTAGGTCGAATGATTCATCACCCTCTCCTATAAGCTCTATTTTCGAATCAAGACTTTTTATCACAAAGACCCTCTTGATTATGCTAGTGGCGGGCTTAATACTTTTAAAAACAAGTTTTTCTTCCCCGACCCTTAAAGTAATCTTCCTTTTGAAGACATCAATCTTGGAATGGGCAGTTGATAAGAATGGTCGTCCAAGGATTAAAGGGACATCGTCATCCTCGGGTATGTCCAAGATGATAAAGTCTATAGGGAAAATAAATTTGCCAATCCTTACTAGCACATTTTTGGCAATACCCCTTGGTTGTTTTATGGTTCGGTCAGCCAGTTCCATGGTCAAACTAGTGTGAGATAAAATTCCTAGACCGAGGTTGGTGTAGGTAGAAAATGGCATAACGCTCACACTTGCTCCTAGGTCAACAAGGTATTTATCAAAACAGATATTATGAATAAAACAAGGTAAAGTAAAGCTCCCTGTGTGTTTTTATTTCTGAGGCCAGGTGTGATCATAAGCATCCAGAATCTTTACATCTTGTGCCTCTCTCCAATCATCACAGCCAAAGTTTTGCAGTCGTCTTAGGAAATGGACTGTTTCAGAAAATATGCTCCTGTGTGATGTTGCCGATTCGGATATGGGACCACATCCGATACGGCGTATCTCAGAAAAATTTGCTTTAGCAGTTGAGATTGATTTAACTTGGTCTCGAGGGTTTGTCTTCGTAGAGCTGGGCAGGCTTCCAAACCTTCTTTCTTGCAAGACCTTGCTCATCTGTCCGATTTGTATTTCTAAGGTTTTAATTAAGGCTCATTGATTTCTTATTGCTGCATCAGTAGTAGCTCGGATCTCTTTGATTATGTTTGAGTTTTCTTCATGCCTTTTAGCTGATTCTGCCATAAATTTGGTCAGTAATTCTTTCAGGCTTGGTCTTCGATCAGGATACGAAGAGTTTCCATTGTTTTGTTGGTAGAATCCTGGCCCTGTTGCTCTATATTATCCTCCAGGCTGATAGGGTGCACCAAACTGTGTATAGTAAGCTTCTTCTAAAGTTTTTCCTTCTTCTTTTTATAGGCAATCTTTCATATAGTGTGGTCCTTTGCATAGTTCACATCCGACATGAGCAACGTACACTTTCTCATTTACTTTCTTTATTTCTTGTCTGATATTGTTGAGTTGGGCTTTGATAGTAGCAAGCCTGTCAGAAGTTTTAGTACTTTTGGTCCTTGAAGACGTTCGGTTGTGCCATTTCTGAGAGTATTCAGCCATTTCTTGGATGGCTATTTTAGCATCAGCAGTAGTTTTAGAAGGTATGGCACCCTTTGAGTCTAGGATTTGTCAAGTTGGAACATCGAGCCCATTGTAAAACAAGATGACTTCCTGCATGTCGGTCAAATAATGTTGAGGACACTTCATCAGCAACTCTTTAAATATTTCCCATGCACGAAAAGGGCTTTCATCGGGTTCTTGCTGTAAGTTGTTGATTTTCTTTGCGGTACGGGCAGGTGGACAGTATTTGTTTAGAAAATTAGTTTAAAGAACTTCCCAGGTTGTAATTGAGCCCGATGGCTGGTTCCTTAGCCATCTGCTTGCGGCTCTAGTGAGGGATACAGGGAAGGCTCGAAGCATGATTTGATCTTGAGTTACTTTTAGGATGTGAAATAAATAAACAATATCTAGAACCTTCTCGATGTGCTTGTTTGCATCTTCGTGTTCTGAGCCACTGAAAGTATTGTCACGAAGTTCCTTGAGAAACTGCACCTTCAATTCAAAGTGTGTGTCTTGGTTGATCGTGGGCCTAGTAACGCCCGACCCGTAATCTCCTCGGGTTTTTCTCATGTACTGCTCCATTGTTTCCGTTATTGTTTCTCTTACTTCTTCCTCTGATGTTTCCTCGATGTCAAAATTGTGATCGAACTCTGGTGAATTTGATTCTACGAGACTTGGTGTATCGAAAAGCCTCCTTCTTGAGCGACATTTTTGTTTCGGGTTTTCAAAAGGTGAGAGTAGTTCCTTTGTAGAACTTCTTGTCATGCACTACCTGAAACAAATGACAATAAATCAGTAGGATATGTCCAGATGAGAGAAATCAAATGTAGAATCGAAACAAATGGAAAAATTAAGTTCTGCTACTGTATCAGATGAGCAATACGCCGTATTCAATTAATTTGAATACGCCGTATTGTCTATGAGGTCAGTACGCGTATATGATTACTCCAGAATAGCGTATTGTTTGGAAGAACAGTTACGTCGTTTAGACTGAAGAAGTCAATACGCTGTTCTAAGTGGAAAGGTCGATACGTCGTATCTAACTGGGAGATACGGCGTATCTGTTGATCTGTCAGAACGGAATAATTAGAAAATAATTAAATAATGTGGGAATTTAAACACACAATTAAATCACACAATTAAATTAATTACAAACAGAATTAAATTACACTAATTAGGTTATTTTTAAGCTAATGGTTAGAAATACTAATAAAATTAAAGATTAAACTTTTTCACTCCCCGGCAGCGGCACCAAAAAATTGATGTGCTATTGTGTAGGGTCAATTTATTGATTACCAAGGTTTACATTTATATTTAGCCGACTTATCCTAAAACAACACTTTAACGGGCAGTGTATCCGATCGGGTGGAGTTTTATGGTAAGTAGGGTGTCAAACACTAAGAGCGAGGTCATTAACCTTATAATCTATCAGTATTTTAATTACTCTAGTTAAGTTAATTCTAATTACTTGTTAAACCTATGCTATATACGCTTCTAACGATAGATGGGGGGTTTTCAGCCTGAGAGACTGGCATAGGTTTTATGGTGACAATAATCAATTCTAAACACAATAAACATGCAAGAAAATAATCAGAAGATTAAAGAGCAAAACAAGCCAAATAATAGAAAACCGTATTAGCCATATTAAATCCAATTAAATGATGGTTTGTTTATTTAGTGCAATGATTTCTTATCTCGAAGCGGCATATCATTCTTAAGCTTAGGGGGAATCATTTCCTAAGACCTAGGAATAGTTGATCCTGTCACAATTAACGGCATCCGCTTAAAGCATTCTTTTAGTTGATTATAATTCTCTCTAGGGATTATAGCAAATGGTGATCTTGATAAAAACCCTATCTTGGGACTTTACCCACTTATTGTTTGACGGTATTTTATATTTTGGTAGTAACTATCTTTATTTTCAATTAATCAAGGAACATACTTGTTGAAATCAATCGGGTATGCGGTTCCAACTAAGCTCTTAATTTAAAGACAAAGACAGAACGTTATTTGTGATCCTATTGGTCCAGTAATATAAAACACGATATGGAGAGCTATCCCAGTATCTAGCTCACTTATTAGGCGTAACTAGATCAGTTGAATGATAGGTCGCATATTCAAACACGTAGACAAGTATCATGTGATTAAAAATCTTAAACTCTCTAGCGTTAATTTCGAAAAATCGATTTTAAAAACATACCAACATTAATTTCATTAAGATGGCTAATACCCAAGGGTATTAGCCCATAACCATTGTAATTATACAAGCATGATCAAATAACCAAGGTAAACTAAACGTTTTACCGAACGATACCAAAAATTAAATGATTACAAGAGTAAGGAAATTACACGGTGTCTTCTATGGAATTGTGATTGATGCTTGACCTTTAGTTGCTCTTCCTCTCTTTATAAAATTGTCTTTTATGTTTATGGTATGAAGAATATGATTTTGCACACTGAAAACTCATTTTTGAGTCTTCTATTTATAGCCTCTGAAAAAGGATGGATGCGCCGTATTGGGCTAGGCCAATACGGCGTATTAGGGTGTATCCCTTGGTGTGTGCGCAAAGTTTATAATCAATACAATATACATTCCCAAAATATAAATATCTTCGTATCTCTTAATAGTTATCTTCATGGATACGGCGTATGGCAGAAGGTGGATACGCCGTATTGGGAATTATGAATACGTATTTTCTTGTGAAGACTTGGCGCTGATACGCCGTATCTCTTTTCCTGGATACGGCGTATTGGTCATAAATGAGTAATCTTCAAATATTTTCGTTTTAGCTCCAAAATATGCGCCTTTTAGCATGTCTTTACAAATCACTCCTCAATTACTGCAAATAACACTTTTAAGCAATTAAGTACAAATTCTTGCAATAATTATACAAAAGTGGTTAGTTTATTCGGGATAAATTATGGTATAAATGTGACGTTATTTGATGTCATCAATATGCTTTGTAATCTTTCTGTGTGGTTCTTAACCCTAAATATAGCTCCTGCTGGTAGGCTTTAGGTGTGGTATGTCATTCGGGGTTGTGACCCTAAGAGCGTTGGTACACGCTGATGATAAGACTAGCAGGGATGCTAGGTCTTGGTACATGATTAACGGGGATGCTAAGTCATGGGTTTGTGATTGTTCTGCATATATTCACTGTCATATAGCGCAATTGTCCAACTATTTAAGATATTGACACAACGACTGGGTTTTGAGTCAAACCTACGAGCTCACCAACATTATTGTTGACGTTTTCAAGTATCATTTTCAGGTGAAGTTAATGATCGTTAACGTTGTTGTGCATGTAGCAGACTTTTAGAGAATCCCTTAGGAATCTTGTTTGAGAAGTCTTGCATTTGATGTATGTTATAGATTTGTTTTCTTGAGGATTGAGGTTTAAGATTTTATGGACCCCTACGTGGGCTTAAGATTGTAATAAATGGCGACTATGTGCTGTGTTCTTGATTTGGAACATCACTCAAGGTTGTATTGAGGTTGATGGTCATCATGACACTTTTCATTTATGCATTTTAGTTTTCTCTATTATGTATCTTCTGTTACGATTGATCATTATGTTGCATTCCTGTGTTTCCGCCTATGACGGGGTGTGACATAGCACAACAATATCTTGATTCATTAGTGTCCCAAACAAGGGGGAGCATACACCAAGGGGGAGCACTTGCAAGCGTTCTACTCATTTAAATTGCATTAAATTCTTGAGCATTGATGGTAATTTATTTGATCTATGGATCCGTTAGAGTCAATATACAAGGAATGTAATTATCATGGGGACGCGATGAGCAAAGGGGAGCTAGGATATACGTGGGTAAATAGCATGGATTTGGTTAAACTGTGATGATAAAAGACTTCACTAGGATGATGCAAACTCACCTTTATAGGAAGATAGGATCGGGGATTGTAAAATATAAAGAAGGGCTCATTCATACTCCAAATACTTCACCTCCTCCACTTCAAAATCACCGTCAACCTTAAGGTCCTCTTCTCATACCTTCAACTTATATACTTTAAGTACCTACCTTCTTTTCAAGTCTCATTCTTATTTCTCATAACCTCGTCTAAATTATCTAAGAAACAAAAAACTACCTCAACCTTATTTCTCATGCTGTCTTCTCATTCCTCCAACCAATATACTTGGATTACCTACCTTTTCCTCATTCCTTCATCATATACACTCGAAGTACCTACCTTCTTCTCTTGCCTACTTCTCATCTCTCGTGACCTTTTCTAAACTATCCAAGGAACACACAATCACCTTCACCTTTATTTCTCATATCTTCTCCTCATACCTCAAAACATATATACTCGGCGCACATATCCTCTTCTCATTCCTTCAACATATATACCCGGAGCGCGTACCCTTTTCTCATGTCTTATTCTCAAACCTCTAACCTATATGCTCCAACCATAATCCACATTATACCTTTTTTCTTCGATAAAAGGGGGAGAAGAGAGTGTAAACGAGTAACTTTTAAACTTTACTATATGTTATAGTTAACATAGTTTGTCATCATCAAAGAGGGGGAGATTGTTAGTGCAAATATTACGATATTTAATCTATACGATCTCTTTCTGTTTTGGTGATGACAAACATGTAACTTGTAATACGTAATGTAAAGTATGCTAGTTACTCGTAATTACAAATTGTCACACCCCCAGACAGGGCCTGGACGGAATACATGTCAAATGGCGTGACTGCATAACTATCTCGAGAACAAAGCATAGAAAACGACCTCTAAAGGGGTACATTTTAGAAAATACATTACTCGTTGCATAAGTTAAAGATAGTAAAGTTTTAGAACCATTTCATTGTTAATAACATAGCGGAAGCATTAATTAAAGATAGCGGAAACAGTAATTAAGTTTTGAATAAAAGACAACAAGCAATAATATAATAGTCTTGAAATTTGGTTGATGTCATATAGCACAAAGACATCAAGAGATACGTCATGACAAATCCAGCTAAGCACCTGAGAAAAACATGCTTAAAACGTCAACAAAATTGTTGAGTGAATTCATAGGTTTGAATATAGTAGTAGAAGTGGACCACAAGTTCACAAAACGCATGTGACAGTTATAACAGATACAACTTCACATAAAAAGTATTTACTGTTGCGCTAAGCTCATGACACTGAAGCTCAATCTAAAGTAGCATATTATATGCCAAACAAGAAAATCAACTACCCTAAAGGTATGTGACCAAGATCACCTAGTGAAATCCGACATGGTATATATCCGTTTATTCGTGTCTCCCAAATCTAGTAAGCGCTACCTACCCGGATAGGGATAATTAGTCCCAATAGATTTATTTACAACATTCGCGCTCACTTAACCAATCCTTTGGTTAAGAAATTAACGGTTCATGGTAGTTCGGGCATTAGTGGTCTATTCGCAACTTAGGTAACATGTAATCAGAAAAAGGTAACGTAAAGTAATTGTGTCCATAGTTTAAAAACAAGCAATGTTTCTCACCCCAAAGTAGTAAAGTAAAAATAGTAAAACGTGGGGCTATGAACTCACCTTGAGTCGGTGAAATGAAAGAGTAAACGTCTAGGAATATGATCACATGGAAACGAACAACGGTACACGAATGCAACCTAAGAGAATATAGGTTTCGACTTAGAATCAGAAGGATAGAAAAATACGGATATTCTATAAACGTTTATTTAAAAATACCTTTTGTAAATGTCTTTATAAATAAAACGTTAGTGATCGGTTTTTGTGGTTGAAGGTATATATTTATATAAAATATATATATATAATGTTATTTAATAATGTTCAATTAATATATATATATATATATATATATATATATATATAAAGAGAGAGAGAGAGAGTTAGGTTCAAATAAGAAGTTTTCTTAAAATAAGAAGGATAAGAAGTAACTATATTCGCATATCAGAGATGCATCGACTTAAATTAGACGCATCTCTATAATCTTAGGTGCATTATAACGCATCATAATGTGTTTTCTAGCTTTTAATTAGATGCATATACGTATATTAGATGCATTTCATGATTTCTCTTGTTTTTTGTTCCTCTGCATGTGCCGAAATCATGAAAATCAATTTGCACCATCTACACATCAAATTAACTTTCAAAACTCAAAATGATGCATCTAAATGAATAGAAATGCATCTAATGCAAGTCGTTGCATCTCAAATTTGTGGTTTTAGTCACTTCTCACCACTTTTTATTTTAATTTACTTCTCACTAGATCTCTACTATAGATATATATATATATAGTGACATTTTCTTTGCAGAACCACTTTTTTGTACAGAACCATCTATTAAACTGTTGGATCATTTAATTAATGAATGAGATGACTTGTGCCATTAATGTAATTAATATAATTTAGAAGGATGTTATGTAAATTTTTTAAAATGTAGAAAGGGAAATAATGAAATTCCAAATAATAGTATTTCTTAGAAGTCGTCCCATCTTTTTAGAAATTATTTAAGATATATTAGTTAATATCCATTTATCTCTCTCATATCTTCCACTCAATCCCTAATTCAAGCCGCCTCCATCAACAAACCATCGACGAACCACACCACATCACGAGTCCACAACTGCCACCATCCATCGATGAACCACACCAAATCATGAGTCCAAAGCCACCTCCATCCATCGTTCTCAGATCCATATTATGCTTACTTTGACTCATAATCGGATGTCCTTATGTTGTTCTCCTCGATCAGTATATATATTAATTCAAGGGAAGATGCATGACGTCATGGAGAAGAGTTAACAAATTGGTACAATTTCAATAGTGGGCTATGTCTGGTTTTTTCAGTTTTGAGTTTTTCAATTGGTATTTATGTACAAATCAGTTTGTTTCATACTTTTTTCTTAATTTTTTTTTGTTAAAATTCGTTTTTGTTTTAGTGAAAGTCGTATGTGATCAAATCTTTGATTTCTTTCTTTCATAATGAAATCTCTGTGCATATAAAGTGTTTGTGACTTTAATTCTTATTTTATAGAAGTGTAGCCTCCTTTATGAAGAAAATCATACATGTAAACCAAATTAAAAAACTGTCTAAAAAGGGTTGCTTTAGTTGTTTGTGATTCATTTGTAAAGTTGTGTAAAGTAGTTAAGCACAAAATATAATAATTGATAGATGTAAATTATACATAGCTTACTGTGTATAACTAATTTCGTGTTTGAAATTATTGTGATGAGATAATCTACATGACGTTTTATTTTAGTACCTGCTCAAAAGGCATGTTTATTTTAGTACCTTATTTTCTTTTGTTACCTTTATCAGATGTAGACACTAGGGATCAGCATGCACATATGTTTTCACAGTTTATGAAGTTTAAACTCAATGGAGTGCATATATGTTTTACGTGCCTAGAGTTTGATTTTTGTGTTGTCTTTCCTAGCTCATGCTAGATAGACAACATATTATATTTTTATTATTACATTGATCATGCTCATGTTACTTTGTCTTGTTGATTTAATTCTCATCGTATAGGTTTAAAAAAATAGTTTAGTACTTTATGTGTATTTTAATTGATATTTGTTTTAGTTGATTAAAGTTTAACTAGTTTTTATTTTATTTATTTGTTTTAGCCGGGATAACCCAATCGTAGGAAAGACGGCGTGTGATGAAGATGATTGTAGAATACAAGTAATCTCTTAATATTCAAGTAAGAACTAGAGAGAGAAAGTGTGGAAGGAAGGATGTATTTTAGTGAGAGAAACTAAAGAACATGAAATGCATTAAGGTAAAAAAAGGGAATACAACCAACCAACACCTTCTCCAAGGCATGGAGAGAGTATTTATACTCCAAGTGTGGCCGGCCATGGGCCTTGTAAGGCTTTCCATGGGTCTTTGGGCCATATTAGCTTATAAACAAAAAGATTAACTAACTACGGGCTTTGACTAGTTAATATTGGAAGTAACCAAGACTTTTCTTGTTCCTAATAATCTCCCCCTAAGGGAGGTCACTCCAATTTACAAAAATTTAAACTTAGCATACTATGCTTTGACTTTAGTCTTGAGCTCGTAGTCTTTAACTTCAAGCTTTAACTTGTGAATTGTTGTAGTGATCTTTGACTTTAAGCTCGAGCTTGTTTCTTTATCTTGACTTGTTTGTGAAAAATGTGATATTGAGCAACTTGAGATCATCAACCAAGAATAATCTCGTTTCGCCATCATGTAAACTTTGCCATCTTGTGAACTTGTGACTTTTGGACCGACATGCTCATACCATTCTTGATTTGATAACTTGAAAGTTGTAATTATGCATCTTTCTCGAAGTTCTTTAACTTTAACACTTCGTCGCTTTATGAAGGACGTACGGTATCAGAGTAGCGGAAGTCTTGAAACATGTACTTGAGCTTTCATGATGTCTTTATATTTGTTGGTCGGGTATGAGCATGTGGCTATGAATCTGTGAGTCAGCTGGAATCAGGTACCTCCATGTCCATCTTTATATATTCCTGGAATAAAACAGTTAGCAATAAAGTAGGGGGACGAACATGGCTTTGTCATTCGCATGTTCTGGACTGGCCCAGTAACTTTGAATCGTGAGGAGCGACCTATGAATCAGGTAGATTCAATTTAAGGAAGATCTCTTGACAGGTTTCCAGCAGGAAGTGTAGAAGCTTTCTAAAACGATATGTATTAGATTCATCAAAAAACCAGCATGTTCTCATTACAGATTGTCTCAAAGCAGACAGCCGATAAAGAGTGAATAGTGAGTTACCGGTATCACGATTGAGTAAGAAAATTGATTTGAAATCAATTCGATGTTGTCACTTGCTAAAGGGGTTTTGTGGGACACATCGAGGTTTTAAGCAATTCAAAAAATTCATTAATCGCGATCCATAAACCTAGATACAAGTTTGATTCATAAGAATCGTAGCATTGTTGCTTTTCAGTTGTCACAAGTTTGATTCATAAGAATCAATCGCACAAGTCACCTACCATGAGCTTGTTTGATGTTGGCTCAAGCAGGATTTCCATCTTCACTGTGAATTATATCACTCGGATGTTCTGGCAAAATCACAAGGATAATGTGTAGGACTCTTAATATATATCTTGTTATTCACATTGTGTGACTTAGCAAGCATAATTTGACAAGTGTCCTAATGAGATTTATGGATGATCTCTTTTGGCTCTAGACTCAATAGTGCACTTTGATTTTAGTGATCGGAGGCTGGAGCAGACTGCCACCTTTTCAATATCAACTAACTCGGAGTGAGAAAGTTGATAGAAATGCGTGTAATCTCCGTGAGAAATGAAACAAGAGTCTGTTGAGAGACCTTGAGTGGCTAGGGAGGGTTGTGCATAGCGTCACTAGGTCCATGATTGTCTTCAATGTCAGAAAACAACTTAGTGTTTCTGACAGATTATGTATTGACCCGGTTTCTGCCTAAGTGTATGGAGGGCTTCTTTCTTTTCACCCTTTATCCTTACATTTCTTTTTCATTCTTCAACCCCTTCAATGCTTACCGAGACTTCATAACTAACACCTTGTTGGGTTTATTCCAGTGTTAGCTCCATCTCAGTCGGCATTATTCCCGATTCTCACTTTTTCTCCTTTTGTATCATACCTAAGGACTTCTACACTATCTAGTGGATATCCCTGGGTAGATCCCTCCGGTTCTGGCTGGATCATAGGATTTGAATACCTATGCCTAACCACCTTATAACTCCATAAATTTAAATACATGGTCGGTTTGATCCCCGGGTTAATCCATCGGTTTGATCTTAGACTCCCGGTTTGATCCAGCGGAGGGTTCTTCGTCTTCATCCTAATCATCTCGACGTCTTTTAATCGTGACGGTATCATATGTGTCAAGTATAAGTTTGTCACTTTCATAAGAGTCAACCAATGCTTTGTAGAGAGTCTTCTGATGATCGAATCGGTGGATTGATTTGTTACTCTCCATTTTATCTATGAGAATTTTCTTCAGTTCCAGTTCAGAAAGGTTAGCTGCTACAGCATGAGATGTCTTGGCTTCATTGGATGAACGAGTCAGTATTTCAGCTTCAAGTTGTTCATTTATAGTCTTCTCAATTCGTGGCAGAATCTTAGTGACTTGCTCCTTAACTTGGGCTTTGACTTGCTCTTTGATGATTTTCTTGATGTTGTCATCAAGTTTATTGATGAAATCTGCATTTTCAGCTTGAGCTTCATCTCTGAGTCTGTCTGACTGTAATTGAACAGCTGTTTTGACGGCTTCATTCATCTTGTTGGCAAGGTACGTATCAACAATGCCGGGAATTGAAGAAACAGCTGCAGCAAATTGGTTTGTCTGCTTGAATTCTGAGAAGTCGTCTTCCAAAGCTTTTACTCTATCTTCAAACTTGAATACGGAATCAAAGGTTGGAAGATTTTGTAGGGAGGTACTTGGAACAATTGTTGGTGTGGAAACAGGTGTTTGTTGCAGAGGTTGGATGAGAGTAACGGGTGGTGGAGGAATTGTTGTTGCAGAAGAAGGAGGCATTTCAACAGTCGTAGAGACGGGAACATCTACCAGAGAAGTTGACTCAGTGTTCAGATTAAGAATGGAGTCAATACCTGTATCTGGATTCGGGTTGAACATGTTTGAAATAAAACCTGATGATACATAAGAACTATGTTGTTGAACTTCAAGAGCAACAGCTGTCATGATCACATGAGTATCTTCTGTTACGTGAGTACCGTGAACATTAGTCTGTTGTGCATCTGTCATTTTAGTATCTCTTCCTTCCAGATTGACGTTCACATCCCTATACAATTCATTCACTTCTTCCTCTTCATCTGTCTCTTCATTCAGTTCTTCTCCTTTAACATTCCCACCTTGAGTTACTTCATCACTTTCTTCATCATCAGTGGATTCATAATGAGAAGGTGTTTGAACCCTCAGATCTGAACCCTCTTCTTCATTATCTTCTTCATCTTGTCTTTCTTCTTGATCATGAGTGGAGAACTTGGGATGAACAAAGTCATCACCATCGTTGTCTGAATCAGTCTGCTCATTATCATCATCTTGACCTTCATCATCTTGTCCATCATATTCCTGACCATCATCATCTTGATTATCAGCATCGTCATCATCATCATCATTGTCATCATCATCATCACTCATGCCTACTTCATCATCATTTTCCTCGTCACTGGACTTCCAAGAGATTTGCTCATCATCAGATCCATATGTCGGTACATCGGGAACCCCTGGTTTACCACCAGTTCCTTCATCTGCACCTGAGCCGCTGGCGTGAGAGCTGTGAGTTTGTATCAGGCTTCTTTTTGTGGCCAGCTTCATTTGTTCAGCTTCTGTTAAAGCAACCTCAGACAGCACTGTTAGACCTTTAGCTTTAGACGTCTTTGCAGGTTGTTTCTTCTTGGCAGGTTTAGCCTCCTTTGCTGAAGTCTTGAGTCTTTTGCCTTTAGCAGTTAGAGGAGTCTTTGTCTTGATAGTAGTGTCAGGTCCAACTTGCTTCTTCTTTACTCTTGCTTTTGTTTTTGGAGGTTCAGCTCCTGAAGCAATGGCATAGTACTCCTTATAGGATTCAAAATCTTTGATGGCTTCATTTGTCAATTCATGAGGCAAAATGGCACCATATAGTTTTGTGTCCTCATGCCTAGAGACAACCTTTATCGTGGTGAACATTGGGTCATCCCTGGCAAAGTGCCAATTTACCCTGTTTCTTCTTGGAATTGATGGATCCTTAGTCATGAAAAAGTTGACGATGACCTTGGTGAAGCGAGGGTAGTACATCTCATTACTCCTCTTAACATTCTTGTTCTCTACTTGATAAACAAAGTCCTCCCACATAAGGTAGGCATACTCTACATTCTTATTATGATACATGCCCTAAAGGATTTGAGCTTGAGATAGTCGAAGACTGTCATATCCAGTACTTTTACCACTTAGACATTTGTTGATAATCGCAGCAAATGATCTCTAGGGTTGATGCAACTTGTTGACATTGACATCGATTATCACCTTTATCTCTCTATTGTGACCAAGATCTCTGAGAAACGTAATAATTTCTTCTTCAAAGGGTGGTTCCTCGAATTTCTAATCAGGGAGTTTAGGGCATATTTAAAGCATTTCTCTGAAGTACTCAAGATTCACAATATGTTTCTTATTGTTCATCTTGAAATGAATCGAGTGGTGATGAACTGTAGCAGTAACCTAGAACTCTTACATATAGATTTCTGGAGCATCAGCTGTGATCTGGAATGCCATGTAAAAAGGAGTGAGTTTAAAAACATCATACACCACTTGAAGAGTTGGTTCTTTGGACTTGAGGTCTGGGCTTAGTTGAAGATTACTTTTGCAAATCATGAGTCGGTTGGTAGGAGCGGCTAAAGCGTCATCCAATTTAATTTGTTGAGCTCTTGTGATGTCCATGGTTCTGCTTAAGAAAGAATCAATACAGTTTTTATATAATCAAGTTTATATATAACTATATAGACCTTTTATGTGAGCACTTTATGTTTTATCATGATGTGAAAATTTTCCTTAAGTATTAGGACCTTGAAGACTTTTAGTACTTGTAAAGATCTATTCTTCTGAATGGCAACTTAGATAGACTTATATGCTTAAGGGATTAAGGCAACTTCTTTGACAATTTAGGAATCGTGGTCTTTCTAACTAGTAGAGAATGTAGATATCCTAAGTTGTATTTTAGTTATCCTTGATTTTACCTTTCTTTTAAGCCCATTTTAACTCAATTAGATAGGATAATTAACCAATTTTAATTAACCTGCTAAGTTAAGTTTTAATTTGCCTTTAAATTGAAATTTTGAGCTTAAGTGTTTTTGGTCTAAATCTATTAGATCGGTTCCTTAAAGATTTCACTAGATCAATTCCTAAAAACATTTACTAGATCGGGTCCTTAATGAGAACAGCTAGATCGGGTCCTTAAACAAATCTACTAGATTGGGTCCTTTATGAGAAAACCTAGATTAGGTCCTTAAGAACAATGACTAGATCGGGTCCTTAACAAGAATGACTAATCAAAATGACTAGATCAGGTCTTCAAGGATTTTGACTAGATCGGGTCTTCAAGTGTTTTGACTAGATCGGGTCTGTAAGGGTTTTGACTAGTTCGGTTCCCAAAGGGACTTGACTAGATCAGGTCCTTAAGGAATACGACTAGATCGGTTCCTATAAGAATATAGCTAGATCGGTTCCTTAAAGGAACTTGACTAAATCAGGTATTCAGCTAGTTCGGTTCCCCTGCTTAGATCGGCATCCTGTTTAGTTTGGCATTTTCTCAAAAAATTCACAAACACGATTTTTTGCAAATAAGTTAATCATTTATATCATTTTTAACTATTTTAGCAACGTTTATAAGCACTTTTAATCATGGAATCACTACAATAGCAACAACAAAAAGGCATACACGATCAAACCGAGCAAGAACACAAACAATTCTTCAAGATTATACACATTAAGATATTTGAATACATTCAAGAGATCATAAACTTCATTCCCAATACTTTACCTACTAACAATAAACATCCTAATCAAAAGCCCTAAATAGGCGAACAAAAAATCAACCATAAATCATCCATATGTTAATGACAAACAAAATTGAATTAAACGAGTGATTATTACACCTAAACAAACAAAATCCCTCAATCAATTAAAGTTTTTACAGAGTTTTGATTTTGAGGAACCCTCAATCGATTTTTAGGGTTTTCAACTTCAAATCAGTGCTAAATCTTAATTTCTTTTAGATGTGAGTTGTTTAAGATGTGATGAACACTTTTCTTTTATACCTTAATGCACGAAATCAATTAAAATGGAAGATTGGAGATGGTGATTCAACGAAAAGGGTTTTGAAGGGAAAATGGAATTGTTAAGTGTGTGTGGTTGTGTACAGGGAACTAGGTAGGTGGGGTGATATTAAACTAGTTTGGTTTTTGTCACTTTCACCCCCCCAAGTTACATACCTTATTTAATTTTTACTAATAAGCAATTATAGTTTAACAATTGGCACAAATAGCCCCTTAATGTTTTAACTAGCATACCTAATCACTTAAATTCACACAATTACTCTCTAAAGGCATAAACACATAACACATAAGCTAAACTTAATTAACTTTCCTTAAGAATGATATTCCGTTATAGTTTAAAACCTTTTTCCTTTTGAGCACATTATTATTATGAAGAAGATATTTGACATTTTCTCCCCCTCAAACAATGACCCGTTTTCTATTTAAAGAGCTGTAGTCATTGTTTGAGTGGTTAAATGTCTTTTGAAAAAGCATTTGCTGATGACTTAATGTTTTATTTTTGAAAATCAAACTCCATGAAATAAGATTTGACTTATTTTAACACATAAGTGCATTGACACATACATTTATGGTAATATAGAAAGCACGGGTTGTGTTGCAAAGTAAACACAAGCCTTTGCATGGTCATAAAGTAGACCATGCCCGAGAATAAATTCCCGTTGAGAGGTCAAGTTTTCTTTTTGAAATACTTGCCTTTAAGATGATGACCGGGTTGCTATCTGAAATAATAGCAAACCATTTGGCATGTTTTGAAAACATTTGGAACTTCTGCTCGAACTTCATTTACAGCCTCGTATCATTATTGAATGACATTTTTAAGACCGTAAATGTTATCGATTTTCAAAAGACATCCCATTATTACCTTTTTTTATATTTTCTGATTTTTAAAATTTTTTCTTTGGTTTTAAAGATTTTATATTTTTGTATTTTGTTTTTAGAAAAATTTTCTGAAAATGAAAAAATCTTTTTGGTTTTTATGGTGTGTAATATTTATATACATATTATACAGGATATTTGAATAGGTACCACCACTATTCTTCAGCTTCATCTGCCAACTGTTTTAGTGTCTCAGGCGTAAAACTTCGCATTCCCAGCTTGTTGATAAGAAATTCAATTCTTTCTCTGCATAGGGCTTTAGTGAAGATGTCCGCTAGTTGATACTCCGTGTTGACAAAGTAAAGCTCTACCACTCCATTCTCCACTTGCTCTTTGATGAAGTGGAATCTGATGTCAATATGCTTTGATCAAGAATGTTGAACATTGTTGCAGCATAAGGCAATAGCGCTTTTGTTATCACAGTACATTAGAATTTTATTGAATCCAAGGCCATAGTCGGTAAGCTGTGATCTCATCCAAAGGATTTGAGCACAACAGCCAGACATAGCAATATATTCAGCTTCCGTACTAGATATCGCAACGCTTTTCTGCCTTTTTGATGACCAGCTAACAAGTCTGTCTCCCAATAATTGCATACATCCAGAAGTACTTCGTCTAGTATCTTGGCAACCCGCGTGATCAGCGTCTGCATAAGCTGTTAGAGCAATAGAAGAATCCTTTGGATACCAGAGTCCCCGATTTACGGTTCCTCGTAGGTATTTAAAGATCCTTTTTATAGCATGGAGGTGCTTTTCGGTAGGCTTTGCCTGATACCGGGCACACATGCATACAACAAATGTTAGGTCTGGTCTACTGGCTGTAAGATACATAAGGGTGTCAATCATTCCACGATAGTGTGTAGGATCTACGGCTTTCCCTTGTGTATCTTCATCCAGTTTGGATTTCTCCACCATGGGAGTATCCACGGGGTCACTAGATTCCATACCATATTTCTTCAAAGATTCTAGAGCATATTTAGACTGGTTTAAAAAGATGCCTCTGGGACTTTGTGAAATCTGTAGTCCTAGAAAAAAATGATATTTTGCCCATCATCGACATCTTAAACTTTGAACACATTATTTTTGAAAATTGGTCACATAATTCAGGTGTAGTAGACGCAAAGATTATATCATCAACATAGATTTATACCAGGAGAATATCTTTTCCTTGTCTTCTGATGAACAATGTGGGATCCACGGTTCCTTTAGAGAATTCTTGAGAGAGTAGAAACTTCAAAAATAGATCGTACCACGCGCGAGGAGCTTGTTTCAACACATAAAGAGCCTTCTTAAGCTTGTACACATGATTCGGATTGTCTTGATCCACAAACTCGTCCGGTTGACTGACATAAACTTCTTCGCATAGAATGTCGTTCAAGAATGTCGTTTTAAAATCCATTTAGTAGACGATCATATTCATATGAGCAGCATATGCGAGAATAGCATCAAGTCTAGCCACTGGAGCAAAGGATTCCTCAAAATAAATTCCCTCTTCTTGACGGTAACCACGAGCAACCAAACGAGCCTTGTTCTTTAGAATTCCTCCCATTTCATCAAGTTTTACCTTATAAATCCATTTTTAAGTAATGACCATCACTTTATCTGGACGTGGAATGAGTTCCCAGACTTCAAGACGTTCAAATTCATATAGCTCCTCATGCATTGCTTCAATCCAACATGCTTGAGTTAATGTGTCTTTATAGTTCTTTGGTTCAACTGATGTGAGAAAGGCATCGTAGTAACAAAATAAAGCTTGTTCATGGAGTTGGAGCCTTGTGGAAAAAGGTCTTTCGAGTTCACCGATGATGTTCTCTAAAAGATGGTCCTTGGTCCATTTGGTAACGTGTTTTGAGTTAGGAGTAGCAATATGCACAACAGTAGGAATAACATCCGAAGAAGAAGATGCTTCAGAATTGTTTTTTGGGATTGGAATACCAAAGAACGGATTGCTATTCATGTGTGTAACATCTAAGTCATGATTGTCTTCTTCAACATCGTTAGGAATGACAGGAGATTGAGTTTTGGGTGTTGTTTGAGAGTTACTTGGTGATGGTGCATCTTGGTCAATAGTTGTTAAGGAAGGTGAACCGTGTGGAAACCGTAGAGGGGGGGTGAATACGTTTCCATTAAAAAACTTTAAGATCAAGAATTACATCACTCTTCTACCGGCGGTCCCATATATATATGGGGGCCGCCAAGTATATCAGGGGGTCCCAATCAGTTCTTGAAGGTAGTACAAACGGTGTTAAAAGAGGAGGGTTTGGCACGAGTCCTGAACTGATTGTTGCATAAGTCATTTCATGAAGTACAGGTCCTGAACTGCTGTGTTCAGAAGCCATTGTTGTCAGCTCATCAAAATCTACATGAATTGTTTCAATGATTCGTCTGGTACGTCAGTTGTAAATTCGAAATGCTTTCTTTGTAGGTGCATAGCGAATGAAAATACCAATATCAGCTTTCGGTTGTAACTTACCCAAGTTCTCACTATCATTAGTCGGATAGCAAAGTGCACCTAAACATGAAAAACATAATTCGCGGAGTTTGTCAAGCAAAAAGCACCATATGGTGTCCTTGCCGGATGAAGACTAAGTGGATGGAACGATTTTGGTGTAACATGAGCAGCACTTCTTCTTTCTGCCATAAGAATAACGGAGCTTTTGATAAATCAACATTGTGTGGAGCATGCTCAATTAGCGTACATTACGTCTTTCAAACGACATCATTTTGGATGTAGAGCGAGCAAATAGATGTTTCAGTGAGAGTGTCCAACCTTCTAAAAGTAATCACATGTATTGCAAAGTATTATAACAAATTCAGTTCCATTATCTGTTCCTAATTCGTCGACAGGTACTTTAAGTCGCACTTGGATTCATCTTGAGAAACATGATCATGAATCTGGAGCTTTGTCTTTGACCTTAAGCACTTTACCCATGTAAATTGAGAGTAATCATCGATAATGACGAGGATGTACTTCTTTCCATTAACATTTGTAACACGCATTGGTCCACAAAGATCCATGTGCAAAAGATAGAGTTTTTCTTGGTTGGTGTCTTCGGATTTAGGTTTGTGGGGTTTCTTCTTGCTTTTGCCTATTGCACAAGCAGAACACAGATGGTCCTTTATAAATTTTACCTTAAAGAGACCTCGAACAAGACCATGTCTAGCTAAATGGTTGATTGCACCAAAGTTCAGATGAGACAGACGTCGATGCCATAGCCATGACTTAGTCTTCGAGGCCTTTGACAAGAGACATATTAGGGAGGATGCCATCATATCTCCAATATACAGTGTATACTGATTGTTGCCTCGAGATCCAGTTAGTAGATCAACACCTTCTAGATTACGAATGAAGCAGGTGTGTTGACGAAAAGCAACTTCAAGGTTCGAATCACAAAATTGCCTAACGGAGAATAAGTTATGACCAAGTCCTTCCACGTAGTAAACCCTTGAGATTGTCACATTCCCAATCTGATAATCACCATATCCTAATATCTTTTCCACATGATCATTTCCGAATTTTACAGTACCCAAAAATTTATTGACGAAATTGGTGAGTTGAGAGTGATCTCCGGTCATATGCTTGGAGCAGCCGAAGTCCAAATACCAGAGAACAATTCAGACGACCTACATTCATCAAGAGAGGAAGATAGAACATCAGAATCTATGGATCCCCAAGAGTTACTGGGTTCCTTTTTGTTAGCAGATAAAGATTTAATATTATTAGGTTTGCTAACGGGAACATTAGTTTTAGATTTCTTAGGTTTCCTTGAGTAAACCAATGTTACACGAGGCTTAGGTTAGCACTTTCCTCTAAGCAGTTGTATTCTAAGAGGGGCACTCAGCAGTTGAGGTTATCCTAGTTAAAGCGTATTTTCCTACTATAGTGAAGGTCAACCATTAGTCTCCAAGTGTATCCAATTTTTGTGAACACTTTTCTTGTTGGTTTCTAAAACTTTTCCTCTTTGAACTTTTCTTATACAATTTAGATGTATAAACGAGCATTCCACATCATTGAATAAAATCAAGAACACAACAAATCATGATTATCAGAAAGCATGCAACCATTACACTTAACACATAGAAGTTTAGAATTCGGCAATTAAGCTTTGGAATGCACATACCATTTGCATTTTCATTAAGGTTCAACAAAACAAACTATTTTTCAAACAGATTCCTATCCTAGGGTGGGCTTCTACTTTATTCTTTTGAGTACTACTTGGTGTTTGCTGAATCTTATGTTTCTTTGTATTGCCTGAAGGCTGTGATCCGCTAGCACTAGTAGACGGTTTTACTCCTGTAGAAGACAACATAGGTTTGTTAGAAACTATGTTTGATGAAGAAGTTGTTTTTGTGATTTTGTTTCCTGAGGATTTGACGGGCTCCGTGAATCTAACTCTTTTGTCCTTGTTCTTTGAGGTCACAGCCACTAATTTATCACTTGAATTGTTGATGCTAGGGTAGGTTTGTCTGATTATTATAAGCAACTCTTGAATGTGTTTTGTATATTTACAAGCAGAGTCTAAGGAATTATTTAGAGGTTTTTGTGATTTTCCTTGTTCTACTATTTCCCTAAGAATCGCAACTTGTTCTTGAGTGTGCCTAAGGTAGTCTGAGTGAGCTGTCCTATTGTTCAACAATCTAGGGGCTATGGGTTCCACATCAATTTTAAGTATTTCTGGAGTAATAGGGTGTTTAGTAACAACATTATCAGCTAAATCCTTTCCTTTAAGTTTTCTTAATTCATTCTTGAGAGCTGTAATGACCACTTCTTTTTCCTGAAGACTTACATTTAAATCAGAGATTTCTACAGAATTTTGATTGACTTGACTAACTAAAGCATCACATTATTCTTTTGATCGAATTCGTGTTGGTTTGATCGAGTCATAAAGTTGCTTATAGATCTGTTTCAAAATGATCATCGAGTTTCTCCAGCAAAAGCTTTGACAACCACTATGATCCAATTAATATTTAGCATTTCAAACTCTTCCAATGTCCTTTTTGATCTCATTCTCAGTCAATATTCTCACTTATAAATTAATTCTTTCTTTCAAATCTTTATAATCGTAGTCTTTCTCTGGGACTTACTAGGGCTTTTCAATTCCATTTAATAATTTCAAAAATATTGATCAAAACTTGGAGCACCTTGATTTGAAACAGAATTTTCTCTTTGAAAAATTTCCTGATTAAGTTGAGTATCCACTTCTAAAGATATGCAATATTTTTCAAGAGTGGTAAAACTTCTGAACAATTTATCGTAAGTTTTTTTTTCAATGAAATCCTTTTTGTTAAGAAGCTTAGTCTTGAGTTTGAGACACTTTTCACATTCATGCACATTAACAGAAGGCATTATCCACAGAAGATTCATAATTATGTTCACTATATCTTTTTGATGACTTGTTCCAAGATTCGTTCATTTTCATTTAAAACTTGATTCATTTTAACTTCAAACATTTTTGACTCTAAACGATGTTGTTCCACAGCCTGTTCCATTTGATAAAAGACATTTTGGACTTCGAAAAGTTCATCAATCGAATATTGATTGGATGTATTGAATAAGTCCTTCAGAGCTTTTACAAATAGAATTATTCATCCCCTAAATACAGCTATTGTATGTTTCAACGCCCCACGAGCCCCTCGGCTAATGGTTGTGGCCGTGGTTCTTTCTTTGACAACCATGCCAAAACCAGCGAGATGGTGTTTGAGTTTCTTCAAACTCGTATTTACCATGCTGACTTTAGGAAGTTCTTTCAGAATCTCAACTTTGGTAGGTCTTTTAAAAGGATTAGGATTTGAAGAATTCATAGAATTCTAAGCCCAAAAGGCTTGTTCAGCAGATAATTTAGTTTGTGAAACAAATCGTTTTTCAAAATATTGAGAAAGTTGGTTGAGAACAGCATAATCGACTGGTGTAGTATTAACTTTCTTTTCTAACATCATTGGATCCTGTTGTTTTAAAAGCATTTTGGAATGACTCTCTTCAGCAAGCACAAGGGTCTCTCCGAAGTCAGGAATCACAATAGCATTGGTGTTCTTAATGACATTACCATCATAAATCTTTGGTTCCAACTGATGAGCTTTCTTCAGATAGAAAGGATTTTGAAAACCTAGAGCTTGTTTAGTGGTATGATCATAGAAAACTAAGGTTTCGTCAGCATGTAAACAGTTTGTGTTGGTTGATCTCTTTTAAAAACAATATTATCCAGTTGTTTGATCTTCTTTTCTAAAGCAATCTCTCTATCAATGTTTCTAGATTCTTTTTTCTTAAAATCATTTTTGAGAAGAGTAACAGTTTGCATTAAAGATTCCTTTTCTTTTACATGTTCTGAAAGAGTTTGTTTAAGACGATCAATCTCTACAGACTATTTACATGAATCTGAAACATTATCTTTACTCTTTAAATCAACATTTTGTCCTTCTTTCAAAACTTTAACTTGTTTTTTATATCTTTCAAGCTCAGCAGTTAAAGTAACATTGACACTTTTATTGTCCATATTTATCTTGGTACAATTAACTACTTGGGTTTTCAATTGTTCAATCACAGATAATATCAGTGCATCTTGTTTGTGCAAAGATCTAGAATCTAACAGCTGCCAGTTGTAATTTCCTTTCACATACTGGAATAAGGAATGATATTGCTATCACTGGTTATTTATATCTCTAAATAGTTTTACAACATTTATTGTTCAGAAAGTACGATATCACCTCAGCACCTGATTAAATATATGGTTACCACATTGATCAGAATTGTGTACCTCAGCGAAGCCTCTAACCATAATGAGATAAATTCGCAATGAGAGCAACTTTGGCAGTGTTTGATACAGCACAATCAGAGTCATATCATCCAAATCATCGGGCTTGATAAGCACATTGTGATAAATGACAGTCTGTGAGGGCATGAACTTCCTGTTGTTCCTGGATCTGCCAAAATGCTAGTTCCTCCTCATTTAGAATTTGACCATTTGCTTAAGCTGTACCACAACACTTTATTCCTTAAACTACAATCATCACCGTTTCATCCTTTAGGTTTTAGTGAACACTATTTGGACATGTGTCCTTCCCCTTTGCAGTTGTAACAAATAACAGTCCTTTGTTTCCCAGAATTGCTTCCACTTGCTCCTGGAGTGTAGGTCCTACTTGTCCTCGTAGCAAAAGAAATTTGCCTCCCCTAGTCTAGAGCCAAAAGAGATCATCCATAAATCTCATTAGGACACTTGTCAAATTATGCTTGCTAAGTCACACAATGTGAATTTCAAGATATACATTAAGAGTCCTACACATTATCCTTGTGATTTTACCAAAACATTCGAGTGATGCTTAAGTACTCACAGTGAAGATGGAAATCCTGCTTGAGCCAACATCAAACAAGCTCATGGTAGGTGACTTGTGCAATTCTTATGAATCAAACTTGTGACAACTGGAAAGCAACAATGGTGCGATTCTTTATGAATCAAAGTTGTTTCGGGTTATGGAACGATGATTAATGAATTTTAAATTGCTTAAAACTCTCGATGTGGCACAAAACCACTTTAGCAAGTAATACGTCGATTAATTTTCAAATCAATCTTTTATTTAATTAGTGAGACAGTAACTCACTGGTTGACTCTTATCGTAATGTCTACTTTGAGACGTTCCGATAATGAAAACATGCTGAGTACGATGAATCTAATACATATGTGTTAGAAAGATTCAATACTACAGCTGGAAATCCTGTCAAGAAGATTCTTCATAAATTGAATGTATTTGGTCACAGGTCGATCCTCACGGATTCGAAGGTTACTCCAACCAAATAGGGGTGAATAATAAAGCCATATTCGTCCCCCCGCTTTATTGCTAACTGTTTTATTTTACGAATATATAAAGATGGTCATGGAGGTACTTGATCCTAGCTGACTCACAAATTCATAGCCATAAGACTTCCGCTACTCTGATACCGTACGTCTTTCTTGAAGTGACGAATTATTAAAGACAGAGAATTTCAAAGAAGTTTCCATCACTCTGATACCGAATGTCTTTCTCGAAGTGACAAAGTGTTAAAGTTAAAGAATATCAAGAAAGATTGTTACACTTGCTTTCAAACATCAAGAATAGTATGAGCATGTCGGTCCAAAAGTCACAAGATTCACAAGATGACAAAGTTTACAAGATGGCGAAAAGAGATTATGCTTGGTTGATGATCTCAAGGTGTTCAAGATCACATTCAAGACAAGCTAAGGAACAAGCTCAAGACCTAAAGTCTATGATCACTACATCAAATCACAAGTTAATGATAGAAGTTAAAGACTACGAGCTCAAGACTAAAGTTAAAGCATAGTATGCTAGGATTAAGTCTTTGTAAATTGGAGTGACCTCCCTTAGGGGGAGATTGTTAGAAACAAAAAAAGTATCGGTTACTTTCAATAATAGTTAGTTAAAGCCCGTAGTTAGTCAATATAATGTTTAGTAATCTAATAGGGCCAAAAGGCCTATGAAAAGCCCACAAAGCTCCCATGGCCTACCAAAATAGTAGTATAAATACACCTTTCCATGCTTTGGAGAGGTGGTTGGTTGTTCATTATTCACTCTCATAATACAAGTTCTCTTTTATGTACTTTCTCTATCTAAAATGTTCATCCAACCACTCTCTCTCTAAAATAACTCTCTTCCTATCTCCATGTATGTTAACTTGATTGTTCTTCACTGTTTTAGGAGTTAAATAAGTTAAGGTCATTATGAATCAAATAATATCGATATAGAGTTTGATTACCCTTGTTAGACATACCATAAAATGTGGCATTCCAATGAGATTGATCTTATACTTTATGGCGTTTTTCTATTATACCAACTTAATTTAACACGTAATGGTATTAATAGTGTTACTAAGCCAATTTCATCCTTTTATAAGTCCTTGATCAAGTCAATGACTTAATGTGTCTGTACTAACAAGTAGAAATAAATATCCAATACATTACTATTCGTTATAAGTCTTTGACCAAGTCAATGTCTTCATGTACATGTCTTTAACAAGAAGACATAACAGGATAACTTTTTTACTTTACGTTATAAGTCTTTTCACAAGTAAAGGACTTAATGTATATGTCTTTAACAAGAAGACATAACAATTATTATACTGAAGTAAAATGATAGTAAGTTCAAGTAAATTTCAAACTTCATGTTTATGATTTCCAAGAAAACATAATCATGTAGCTTATCTTTTTGTCTTGACACATTCTCTTAATAGGGCTACATACATTAAATGTGTAGGAGTCCTAGTAGAGTAATAGTTTTCTTACTTTGCAGTCAAGAAACCATTAGTCATATTGTTCTAAGTTGTTCCTTGCACACAATAAAGATTTCTCCCACTTGTGCAGGGTACAACTTCTTTGCATAAAACAACACCACACTAGTTAGTTTGTTTGTATTGACAATATGGCAGTGTCAAGCTCATATCTAGTGTATTTATAAAACTCTATCTATTAATAAGGAATCGTGCATAACTATCAAAGATAACAGTAAACAGAGGGAATATCTCAAAGGCAACAAGTTATCAAAGATAATACACATTGATTCTTTACTAAATAAAGATGTTTCACACTTGGAAAGTAATTTATTATTTCAGGCCAAGCCAGAAATAAAGTAAGATGTCTATGAGGTAAACAGCTCATAACTCCCACTGAATTTGACAACATTACAAGTTTGTCATTTTCATTTATAAAATGCATTACTCCTCACTCCCCAGGCAGCGCGCTAAAAAACTTGATGATGTGTATGTAGGGTCTATTATTGATTTCTAAGTTTATAAATAATATTTAGCCCGATTATCCTAAAACAAACCTTTATGGGCAGTGTCCCCGATTGGGTGGAGTTCGTGGTAAGTAGGGTGTGAACCTAAGAGTGAGGTTGTGAATCCTTATATTCTATCTGTATTTTAATTACTCTAATTAAGTTAATCCTAATTATTTGTTAAACCTATGCTATTATGCTTCTAACGATAGATGGGGGGTTTTCAGCCTGAGAGACTGGCACAGGTTTTATGGTGACAATAATCAATTCTACACAAAAAACATGCAAGAAAACCATCAGAAGTAAAAAGAGGGTGCAAGCAAATAATAGAAAACTTGATATTAACATATAAATTAAGATTAACTGTTGGTTGTTTATTTTGTGCAAATGATTTCTATTTGAAAGCGACCAATATTCTTAAGACTTAGGCGGGACATCATCATAAGACCTAGACACGTTGAATCTTGTCACAATTAACGTATTCGTATAAAGCATCCTTTTAGTTTAATTATAATCTATCTAGGGATTAAAGCAATGGTGATCTTGTCAAACCCTATCCCATCGGGACTTTACCCACTTTTGGCTTAATGGTATTTTATATACTGGTAGTCCACTATTCAATCTTTATCAATTAATCAAGAACATACTTGTTGAAACATTACGGGTCGCATGCCGGTCCAACTAAGCTCTTAATTTAAAGACAAAGACAGAACGCTATTTATGATCCTATTGGTACAGTAATATAAACGCAATATGGAGAGCTATCCCAGTATCTAGCTCGCTTGTTAGGCGTAACTAGACCCAGTTGAATGATAGGTCGCATATTCAAACACGTAAACAAGTATCATGTTAAAAACATAATTAAACTTTTAACGATAAATTAAGAAAATCAATTTTAAAACAAACCAAACATTAAATCTTCATTAAGATGGCTAATACCCAAGGGTATTAGCCCATAACCATTGTAATTATACAAGCATGATCAAATAACCAAGGTAAACTAAACGTTTTACCGAACAATACCAAAAATTAGAAAATTTTTGATTACAAGAGTTTTGGAATTACACTGGTGTCTTCTATGGAATCGAGACGATGCTGGAACTCTTGTTGCTCTTTCTCTTCAGAAAATTGTTTTTTATGTGTATGGATATGATAAGTATATGTTATTTAATTTTGCACGCCAAAACTCATTTTTTATGTTTCTATTTATTAGCTCTGAAAAGTCTAGGATAACGTCGTATTGGGCTATGCCAATACGGCGTATTGGGGTGTATCCCTTGGAGTGCGCGCAAAGTTTATAATCAATATGATATTCATTCCCAAAATATAAATATCTTCATATCTCTGAATAGTTATCTTGATGGATACGGTGTATGGCAGAAGAGGGATACTCCGTATTGAGAATTGTTTATACGCGTTTTCTTGTGAAGAGTTGGCGCTGATACGCAGTATCTCTTTTCCTGGATACGGCGTATTGGTCAGAATTGAGTAATCTTCAAATGTCTTCGTTTTAGCTCCAAAATATGCGTCTTTTAGCATGTCTTCACAAACACACTTCCACATTATGAAAATAACACTTTTAAGCAATTAAGTACAAATTCTTGAAATAATTATATAAAAATGGGTAACTTATTCGGGATAAATGATGGTATAAATGTGACGTTATTTGATGTCACCATAGGTATATCGCCAACTTCCTCCACAACACTTATCATGTGCTTTATATCTTTTACTTTGATATTAAGCTCCTCTCTTATCAAATCTACAGTTATGCATTCCAAATATAGTACCATGTGGGGATGCTATTTTCCGAAAGTTATTTTTACCCCAACAGGATATCAGGATTCCTAAGATGCTAATCCATGTCATCCTCCCTGTGGTTCTATGGAAGTTATCACCACGCCTCAGTTTATTCAACCATCTCCTCAAACCATGATCCTTGTCTTTTAACACATTTTTAGCCGTCTCCTCATTCTTTATTGCTACCCCCCCCCCCCTACCAAAAATTAAATGATTACAAGAGTATAGGAATTACACGGTGTCTTCTATGGAATCGTGACCGATGCTTGACCTTTGTTGCTCTTCTTTTCTTCAGAAAATTGTCTTTTATGTGTATGGTATGAAGAATATGATTTTGCACACCGAAAACTCATTTTTAAGTCTTCTATTTATAGCCTCTGAAAAAGTCTGGATACGTCGTATTGGGCTAGGCCAATACGGCGTATTGGGGTGTATCCCTTGGAGTGCGCGCAAAGTTTATAATCAATATGATATTCATTCCCAAAATATAAATATCTTCATATCTCTGAATAGTTATCTTGATGGATACGGTGTATGGCAGAAGAGGGATACTCCGTATTGAGAATTGTTTATACGCGTTTTCTTGTGAAGAGTTGGCGCTGATACGCAGTATCTCTTTTCCTGGATACGGCGTATTGGTCAGAATTGAGTAATCTTCAAATGTCTTCGTTTTAGCTCCAAAATATGCGCCTTTTAGCATGTCTTCACAAATCACTCCTCAATTACTGCAAATAACACTTTTAAGCAATTAAGTACAAATTCTTGAAATAATTATATAAAAATGGGTAACTTATTCGGGATAAATGATGGTATATCGCCAACTTCCTCCACAACACTTATCATGTGCTTTATATCTTTTACTTTGATATTAAGCTCCTCTCTTATCAAATCTACAGTTATGCATTCCAAATATAGTACCATGTGGGGATGCTATTTTCCGAAAGTTATTTTTACCCCAACAGGATATCAGGATTCCTAAGATGCTAATCCATGTCATCCTCCTTGTGGTTCTATGGAATTTATCACCACGCCTTAGTTTATTCAACCATCTCCTCAAACCATGATCCTTGTCTTTTAACACATTTTTAGTCGTCTTCTAATTCTTCATTGCTACCAATACCTCTAACCCCCCTAGAAGCTTTACCTCAAAATTGTTGAGACCTTGTTCCTCACATAACACTGGTAATTTCATGAGAAAACCTCTAGCTTTCACCTCTCCCACCATACTTCTCATCATTAGCTCCACATTTACTTCATTCTCCTATATCTCAATGCATCTTTCACCCCTCCTTTCCTCCTTCTGAATATCAAAACATTCACTTCTCGCATACGTGAAACCTACCCCGTTAACTTCTATCTTCCTGTTACACAGAATGGTTCCTTCTTCCTTTGCTTCTTTGTCTATATGATTCTTTGTAGGTCTTGCATTTACACAGTTTACCACATCTACAAATCTCTTATCATCCCTGTTAAATGCGATCTCCCTATTCTCCTTCACCCCACCATTGTTCATTTTCTTTACTCTATTTTCATGGACAACTCCATCGGTTCCTACAGCCCCGTCATTATTTCGTCTTCTATCATATGCCACGAACACCCTCAACCATTCTTCTCCAAATTGTATACCTTGCAATTGTCCCAATAAACCTTCTACGTCCCTCACGAATTTGTACCTAACGAAGCCATATATTTTCCCATTACGAAGACGCCTTTGCACCATGAACATATCAAAAACGGTACCATACTTTTTAAAGATCATCCACAATTTTCCCATTCCCCAATCCTCCAAAAAATTGAAAAATATAAACGATAGCAACGAGTTACATTTCACGCCGGTGTAATTGATTCCTAGTTGCTTGCCATTGTAAAACCCTCTATTTCCTATGTTCCTTGCCCTCTCATTCTCAATGTACTTCGTGTAGATGTTCTGGACGTTTTTCCTCACTTGGGTGTTAGCCCTCTCTCTTGCATAGTTCCCTCTTATTCTCACACTCAAAGTTGACCTAACCTAAAATTATCGACTATTACAAACAACTCCGGCAAATAAGCTGTAAAATATCAACTTTTGTTATTTTTCCTTCATTTCTCGGTCGAGTTTGT
>BQNB010064853.1:0-35151 GCA_026074375.1 Tanacetum coccineum
GAGACTATGCTTGAGCTCGAAATGCTCAGCGAGAATTGGTGGAACCACAATTTTTGCCTCTACATAACCCTCGGTGGGTGCACGGAGCAATTCCGCCATAGTACGTTGATCGGCCATCGTATCTACGGTAGATTCTTCCAGAGAAAAAGGTTGCTTTGAACGTCTACGGTTACGACGTTTCAGATTTGAAGTAGTTAGATTAGGAGAAGATTCACCAAATAGATTCGAAGAAGAGCGTGTGCGCATGCACTAAATACAAGAACAACACAATATTTTTGGTAACCGGATGTTAAAAGTCCACGACAGCTCTTTAAACTACGCACAAGAGAATGGAAGAAATTAGCACGCCGAAGCGATTTAAAAGCGTTCTTCCTTTTTGGGCGATGTTCCTTGGATCAAGCCTGCCTTATACCCTCCTTATAGTTTGTAATTCAAAGGTGAGCCGATTATAACGATTAACAACACGATTTGTTTTGTTGGTTTTTCAAATTTTTTGGTACTTTCAATACTTTAGGAAAAGTATTGTTGGTATTTTTAATTTTTATAATAAGAAGAAAATATTCACAAATGGAAAATGATAACTTCACGAGGAAGGGTCTTGAAAAACTAATCTTCAAACGAAACACGAATATCGTATCACACCTCCCCGGTAACGGCGCCAAAAATTGACTCATCGCTTAATACATATAAATATAATATAATATAAATATATAATAAGGATAATATCAATAATAGAGAGATAAGTATTCCGTAAGGCTTTTAAAAGAGAAAATTACTTTTAACCAAAGCAAAATCCCTAAAAAACCTTCCCGGGTCGTTTCCCGTCGAGGCGTGAATTAAAAATTATGATTAAGTTCGTGATCGCGTTTTTCAATGATTCAATGATTTTTTTGGTTTGGTTTCAATTTCTACAATCTAAAATGCAAAAACAAATAAAAAAAACCCTAAAACGAAAGCAATTTAAGCTAAAAACCTAAAAACGATAACGGGATCCTAATCCCGTTCTTTAAAAAAGGAAATTTTACAAATTTAACCCTACGAAAGAAAAATTAATTTTTAACAAACCTAAATGATAAAAGAAAGTTTTCTAAAAAAGAAATTTTTTTTTGACTTTTTAATAATTTTTTTGAATTAAAAACAGTTTTAATCTAAATTAAATATAAAAAATATTAAACTAATTATGAAAAATCTGAAAAAATAGGAAAAGTCCTTTGAACAATGCTGAATTTGAGAAAAATAAAACGGAGAAACCAGCTTATCACAATAAGCCGGAAATAAGCCAAGAAGGGCTTATAGCTAAAACTGACTAAAAAAGGGTTAAAAGATTAATGTGTGCAAATAAAAACGGAAAAGACCCAAGGGCAGAGTGGTTTGTGTGTGTTGTGTTAAGACGTTGGTTGAGGTTGGTGAGGTCCAGGGTTCGAGCCTTGCTCACCCTAGACATCCCAATTTCCTAATGTTTTTATTTTTGCAAATTTTTTTTATTAAAAAGCTTTAATACCTAAAAATAAGCAATTTTCGTGAAGTGACTTTTTATAAGAACAACAAATAAGCACAGAATAAGCTCTTAAAAAGGTGACAGATATGCTAAGACTTGGACTAAACAAGCTAAAACTAATTTGGCTTTTAATAACTAAATGAGCTAAGTTAAAAACAAAATAAGCTAAAACAAGCTTATAGCTAAACCTAATAAGCACAAGGAAACAAAAATAAGCAAATAAAATAAGAGAATAAGCTAGAAATAATCTATAAAAAAATGACAGATTTGGCTTAAGGGCAAAAATGGTAACTGTTAAGCATTCTTTTGGACCTAATAAGCTAAAAGAAAATAAGATAAGCAAAAACAGACCTAAACCTACACCTAATAAGCAAATAGAAACCTAAATTAAGCAATCCTAATAAGCCATAAGCTGTGAAAAGCAAATAAGCAAAAACAACCAAAAACTAGTCAAACAGCCTGAGGGGCCATTTTCTAGCTTATTTTTAAGCTAGAAAATGGATCCTTATGGCTTAGTGTCTTATATCACTGAAAAGCTTATCCTATAAGCTCTCTAAAACATCAATCAGAAATCATTTTGAAAATCAAATAAGCTATGAAAAAGGCTTATGAAAAGGGCAGTTCACACAGATTGCTCTTTTTGGTTTCCTTTTAAAAGACAAATGGCTTTTTGCAGGCCTACTTTAGACTATTAAAAGCTATTTTAAAACCACAAAAAGCTTAAAAAGATTAATAACTACTGCATTCTAACCAATAACAATTCAAAAACAACTCTTAAACAGTTGAAAAGTCTTAATCAAATTTAGAATGTGAGAACTGCTTTTGAACCACAGAATGTAAACACCATTTTTAAAAGAAGTCCAAAAACAAGCTTTAAGACAGTTTAACTCTTGAAAACATGCTTAAAATCTCTTAAAGAAAGTTTATAAAAACTGGCCAAGTGACCCAAACCCTTTTTAAAGTTTTGACCCACTTTGACTGTTAACCCAAACACCCCTTTAAGTATTATGAATCCTTTTTTAAACTGATTTACAAAGATTTAAGCAAAGAGCTTTAAGGACAGATTATAAACAATGGACAATAAGCAAGATTAAGCAAAATACAACCACAGATAAGCACATATATAAGCAAACAAAATTATGCAGATAAAACCTAAAAAGGCAGTTTTAAAGAAAAACTTAAACTAAGGACATATAAGCAATAATCAAAAACAAATAAGCATAAAGAACATAAATAAGCAATAAAAGACAGTAAATAAGCAGTGCTACAGTAAACAAGCTAAAAATGGAAAATGAGAACTCACAAGACCCTTTGCTCAAAACAAGGGTGATTAAGCTTACAAGAAGCTGATTCTCAGCTTACTTGTCAATGGACAAGCTTAGTATTGGTCTATAAGCTCTTCCTATGGCTAGCTTATCATCCAATTCAGCTGAGGTAATTGAGGGGTGACTTTTTTTGGTGATTTTTTTTGGTTTTTTAAACATAATTGTAAACAAACTTTTAAACAAGCTTTGAATGACTCAAAAGCTTATATAAGAGCTTAAAAACAGTATTTAAATGACAATGTAAGTAAATGACAATAATTAAAGAAAAACTTGAAATTTCATTAACTTAAGAAAAATTACAAAACAATAATTTAAATGACAGTAAATTAAATGACAAGTATTTAACATGGTCTAAATTTTGTTTACACAAGTTTGACTTAACAAATTTCGACAAAAAAATAAGCTACACTAGCCTATATTTATACTAAGAATTCTCTAAGTCTTCAAGTCCTCTTCTTTGTGCTTCTTTATTGAGAGGCTGAGAGGTGTTTTTCTTTAGAAGGGTCAAAAGCTCAATCTCAGCCATCCATTTTGAGTGTTCTCCAAGCCCTTTGATCTAAACCCTCCATTCTTTGTCGTTGTCCCATCAACGAATCATAATTCATAGGATTGCCAACATGGAATGATGTTTTATGGTGTGGGGTTGAGGGTGTGACTTTGTTTTGGCAGGTTGCAACAGTAATCGAGGTGAAAGATACAATGAATAATGACATTTTGGGTTTGGCGAGAAAGTTTTTGATATAAAGGATTTAACGGGTGTTTGCCCTGATTTTGAGATTTATTTGCACCATTAGTCCTTAAAGGACTAACAACGTTAGTCCTTAAGGACTAACGATGTCAACAGGTTAAGGACCTGGTATGAATTGACTAACTGCCAAAAGTCTGGCTGTTAAGAAAGGGTTTGGGCTAAGTAATTGCTTTTGGGCTGAGTATAGGCCCATTTCTTTGTAATAGTCTTTATATAATACGTTAATGGGCTGACCCAGCCCATTAGATGGGTACGGGTGGGCCAATTAAGTATTTCTTCGATATCGGCTTCGGATTTGACTTTGACTTTCTCGGGGTTGACTTTTTGGTTGACTTTGACCTTGACTTTTTGACTTTGGCTTTTTACGCTCTTTACATTCCCGTGCTCGGTTTTGTTGTTTTTGGCTTCGTTTTTGTCCTTTTCTCGGATATCCGTTTCCTGCACAATATAAGTGAAAACATACAAATACAACGTATTTTTGGTACGTTTTTTATCATTTAAGTCTGTTTTTAAAGGTCAAAGGTATGTGTATTTAAACACATACCATAACACAAAAATAAAATAAGCAAAAATAAAAAACTAAATCAAATTTAAGAACTCTAGATTAGCTAAAACACTTAAACTCATCAAACCTTCAACACGAATAAGCTAATAAGCAAACAAAAATTTGATCTATACGATATAAGCTCAAGTAAAATCGAATAAGCTATTTAGGAGCTTATTAATTAGGATAAGATGAGCTTCTAAGATCATAAAAACAATTTAAACATGACATTAAGCTAAATCTGAGCTTATTATTCGAAAAGTTCTTAAAAACATATAAGATTGAATCGAATGAGCTTTAGAGAGCTTATAGGAGTTGATATTTAAGCTTTCAAGGAATTTAGAGACTAATAAGCTGAGAAAATAAGCTCAAAAACACAGCTTATTTAATAAGAAAAAAAGCAATCAAAGAGAAAGAACGAATAACCTTTTTAATAAGCAAACCACGAATTACAATAAGCTCAAACCATATTTATTACAAAATCTTAATAAGCTCTCGAGATAAGCTTGTTACAATAAGCCAGAATTTCAAAGTAAGCTAAAAACTAAGAATAATAAGCCAAAAAAAAGAAAAAGTAAACTAAACTAATTTTTATAATGGCTCCAACTTGAGGGGAGCGAGTGGGTTTTATAGGGTCCAAAGGGGGTTATATTGTAAACTTGCCCAATCATTAGGTGGATGATTGAGATCTTAGTAAGTAGTGTTAGATTGGTGTGATCGTAGTTGTGTCTAGGTGAAGTAAAGTTGTGAATCATAGTGAAGAAGTTGTGAATCGTAGTGAAGAAGTGGTGAAGTGAAGTTGTGAAGTAAAGTGAAGTGAAGTGAAGTTGTGTGGTGAAGAGAAGTTGTAAATTGTTGTGAAGTAGTATGGTTAGTTGTGATTGATTGGTTCTAGCTAGGATTAGAACTCTACATTTGGCTTAGTGTCGGAAATCGGTGTAAGCTTAGTTGTGTTTGGTTTTCTTCGCCTAAAGAGAGCTTGTTGACTAGTGAAGTAACTCTCAAGTTGGGTACTCAGGGAGTAGAGTATGGCGAAGAGGTGCTTCATGACCGAACCACTATAAATCATCTCGTCCGGTTTGCACTTTCTTTTACTTTTCGCTTTACATCTTTATTTACCTTATCGCCTTACATTTATATTTGCATTAGATCTATATGTGTGTTGATTGTGCTTATATTGTTATGACATGTTCTAGTGGATATAGATGCGTTGTTCACACTTGTCATCTTGTATCTAACTTGATGGATAATTTGATACGAAATATTTTAAGTTTTTAAATATAAACGTATTCACCCCCCCCCCCCTCTATGATTTCAACAATTGGTATTCTATGATTTCCACATAAGCAATATAAAGAACAAGTTTAAAACACACAAAAGTACTTTTCAACATATAGACTTTTATTAGAATCAAATAAGGAATCTATGGCACACCTTGCTTGCAAAATATCAAGGTGGTTGAATGACAATTGGGATGTTATCTCTTTCGAACTTATTCTCTAACCAAAGTTATGAGAAATAAGAAAACAAACTCGTTATGACTAAACTGAAGCTTCAACTTTTCAGTAGTACGAGTCAATTTGATTGAGAGATGAATGAACTCTTCAATGTGTATCACATTAATTAGAAGAGATAACATTTTCTCTAGGAATCCCTTTCCTTTTATAGGCAAAAGGATTAGGGTTTACAAGTTAACCTAATACACATGTCAAGAATTAAATGGATGGTTGAGCTACCATTTAATGTACACATGGTTTATAGTACAAGGTACTGTCCTTTAAGGAAAGTTGATGTACTTTTATACCAACTTTAGAAGTAACATTTCCTAAGGAGATTGCTTTATTCCTTTTGACATAAAGCAATCTTTTTCCCGCCTTGTAACCCTTCTAGAAGTAAACAACATGTTTCAACTTCTGATAAGGAGATAGACAACGTTCAGCTTGGAATTGTCAACCAAGCTGAACTAAACCTCCAACCAAGGGCCTTCTTCAGTTTCTGTACCGCTGCATAAACTGAAGTGAAGATACTTCCCAATCTTCTAAAGACTTGAAGAGCTTACGCTGAAGAAGCTTTAGTGAATCAAACTGAAAGACTTCAATTTGAGTAATACTTAGGGGATTTTATGTTTAAATCTACTGAAAGACTGAAGGGCTCAGGAACTAAACCCAACAATCTCCCCCTATCTGAATATACAAATAGCCTAAGTTAAAATCAGTTGTAAGTGATCAAAATAACTTCTTCTTACATAACTGATATAAATTGAACAACATAAACTGATAACCATTCATTCTAACTTTCATTACATTACATTTATAAAAGATAAACTTATTACAAACGATTTCTATTCTACTGCCTTAGCTGCTCAATGAACCTCTTCTTTATGCTGAACTAGATGACTTGTGTTTCTTTGTTGACCTGGAGTAGTCTTTTAAGTCATTGGTTCTTCTTTTCTTGTTTGCTAATTCATTTAGCTCATTCAGAGGGTCTTGTTCTTTGAGGGGTTTGCTGAAGTTTATTTTTAGTTCTTTTTCAGTTTGATCAAGGTATTCCATTCTTGTCTTTATCAATCCGTAGATGGTTTTTCATCCTTTTTCTCTTCTATCAGGACAAGCTTGTACCACCTCTATCCATTCAGGCAGATGTAAGTCACTGACTTTGAGATTTTCAATGACTTCACTTAACCCATCTTCCCTATATACTATCAGTGAGATAGGGCCCTTTTGTGTGAGAACATCACAGTTTATGATCTTTGAGCTTTTTCTTCTTTTCAGCATCTTTTCACAATATTTATCAAAGAGTAACTTCTTGATGTGGTATTGTTCTACTACCTCAATGCCTAAAAGATTAATTAATTAGTTTTAGAAGTTTATTTCAACATCTTTAATGTTCTCCCCCCCCCCCTCAGCAGGTGAAGCAGTTGCTTTACCTGCTGAAGGAACATTCATGCCTGTAGCTCCCGATGCATTTTCCACCATGGTGGCAAACCTGTTCAAGGTATCAGTAACCTTGTGCAAAAGACTTGGAAGGAAATCTAAAATCTTGAGCTTTTCTTAAACTGAAGAAATTTGACTTGGCAAATTAAGAAACTCTGTTGGAAGCTCCCATTAAATGTTCTTTAGTTTAGCTACCTGGGATGAAAGACTGGAGATAGTGGAAGTGAATGTCTCCAGTTTTGTTGGAATCTCTTTTAGATCCCCAGGTAGCTCTATTTCCATGTCTCTAACATGTTTCTTTAGCTCTTTAATCTCTCCAGATAATCCAATGATTTTTAAGAGGTGCTCTTTCAGTTTAGTTAGTAAGCAGCTAGAAAAGTCATATGAGGCTAAGAGTTTAGATAGTTCAGGTTTCAAAGAAGTTACCAGAAGTTCAGTAAGCTGGTAGATGTCTAGATATGAGGGCTTAGCTTTCATTGAGGCAACTTCTACTTCAACTTTTGCTTTTGCTTGTTCCAGCTCTTCCTTCTAACACTAAAGTAAGTGAACCTGAGCCATTAACTCTTGAATTTGAGCTGATTTTGGAGATGGAAGAGGTGGGACTAAAGTGTCTTTAGGTACATCATGAGAAGTGGCTTTAGTGTTTTTATCTTTTGCAACTTCCTCTTCCTCTTCATTCTCATCTGAAACAATGATTGGCTCATCTGGTGAGGAGTCAAGAGTGAAGAAGGCAGATCTTGTGTCTTTCAAGATATCTGATAAATCCTTCAGCTTTACTTTAAGTAGGATGTCATCAACTTTGGATTCCTTATTTGCACCTGAATTAGTGTGGGAAGTTTTTAACCCATCTCCAACAGATTTGATTTTATCTACAAGAACACTTGGATTAGACCCTACAAATATGTGATCAAATGAGTAGTTTTTGGTTCCTTCATCCATACCTTGTTTTTAAGATATAGAATCCTTAGGAGCAGATATTCCAATATCAACTTTAGCTGTAGAATCTGCTGAAGCATCATGTCCTGATGCAGACTCAGAGTGCAAATAAAAGAAGCAGAATAAACATGTTTAATAATAATAAATGCAGACAAACCACTATTGAGCTAAGGGTGGCTCGTTCTTCAATGGTGGCCCCTAAAGATGTTAGGCCACCAGTTGCTTGTTGTGCCTCTTTATGTATTTCACCAACCACTGGTGTGGGAGGTGAATGATGGCTTGGGCTTTTGTCCTTGGTTGAATGGAACTATGTTTCCTTTTTTGATTGGCCAGTTTAGTATTTGGATGCCTCAGTGGTGGACTCAATGTGTGTTTTGAAATTCGTTTTCTTTTGAGTCCACTTTTAGCTCCAGGCTTTTTGCCTTAGGGAACCTCTTTAGTTTGTAAGGAAGGTTTTGCAGATGGCCTTCATGTGGTCAGTAAAAGGAGATTTTACAGGTTGGTTTAGCTTTAGTGTCAAGTTGTGAACACTAAAGACGTAAGTAAGGTTTATGGTGAGCTCTTCATTTTCATATTCATGCATCATATGTTCTAGTAGAAGAGATAGAAACCCTAGGACAGAGAATAATCTTTTACCTAGTCTTCTTGTTTAGCTTATGAATTAGATCCTCCCATATTATCTTTGCATAATACACTTGTACTCCATTGGCCAGACAGTATAAGATAGTGGCATCCTTATTTTATATTTGATCTAGGCCACCTATTTTACCACCTAAACAATGCATGATTTGAGCCATCAACAACCTCCACCTAGAAGGAAGGCAACTCTTTTTGAGAGTTCCTTTTGATCCAATCTCTCCCCTATACCCTATTGTTGCAAACCATGGTCTCACTATTGTTATGGAGGGTGGGGAAACATACATACTTGAGTGAGGTAGGTATTGTGCCCTAAGAGCATTCCTAAAGGTGGTGATACCTATTTCTCCTCTAACTCCTCCTATAGGAGAGGATATCCAAACCTTAGAGTCATCTAAGGTCTTTGCTGTATACCAGACTTTACTTAGGTACTCTTTGTATTGATTAGGGGCTCTTGTGAATGCTTCCTTTAGATAGCATTTGTAAATGAAGTCTGATACAACCTCAAAGTAATCTTGCTTAGGATGTAAGGGATACAGAAGTTCAACTACATTGTTGGTGGTGAAAGTGATCTCATCAAAGGTGAAATCAGCCTGACTTGCAGGTACGAAAGGGGTTGGGCTTTTAGGTTTGTCAAGAGTGACATGTTCTTCTTTAGGAGTAATTTCAGGTGATGAGGTCTTTTATGATGATGATTCTGCCATTTTGAGTGGTGAGGGTTTTGAAGGTTTGATCTGGTTTGAGTTGTTTTGGTTTTGTTTGTTAGACTGAGTTGTTGATTAGTGTGTTGTGATTTATATGACTGATGAAATTACAAAATTTTCTTTGAGAATTTGAAATTATCATTTAAGGCTTTAAAGTTATGGGAATGTTTAGGGTTTATTTTTAACATGTGTGCTAAACTTTGTATCAAATAAAAGTCAGCAAAGCATGTATCTGACACCTAGAACAGTGAACAACCGTCTATTCACTACAAAAGTAGGTGAGAGAAAGATGATGAGGTCATTCTAACTTTTGAATTTCTTCTTTAAATATATTTAAATACTAATTTTTAAAAATCACACCCCTTTTTTTTAAACTGACCTTGAGATTGATGTTTGAAAAAGCTGAACTAGGTTCAGGTTTGGTGTTATGCCATGCTGAACAGATTATTATAATCTTTATCATCATCAATCTTCCAGCAAAGGCGACAAAACTACAAATGCTCATGCAAATCCATGAATGAGACATATATTATTACTCAGTTACTTCACTTGAGAGATAGTTGAAGGTTTAGATAAAATTATTTATCGAAACTGAACCGAAGAAAATACATTAGGTTTGTTCAGTTTTAGATGAAAGAGCTGAAGCTTCAGTTTTCTTCAGGCAGTGCTTGGTGAAGATATCAGCAAGTTGATATTGAGTGGGAATGAAATATAATTCAATGTCCCCTTTGAGAACATGATCTCTAATAAACGATATCTGATATCAATATGCTTTATTCTTGAGTGCAGAACTGGATTGTTTGAAATTGCAATAGCACTAGTGTTATCATAAAATATAGGTACCTTTTCATATACGATGTCATAGTCAGTGAGTTAACTTTTCATCCATAGTATGTTGGCACAACATCTAGCAGCAGCTACGTATTCAGCTTTAGCTGAGGACATAGCTACAGATTGCTTCTTTTTAGCACTCCAGCACACAAGTTTGCCTCCTAGCAACTGAGAAGCACATGTCCATGTTGCATCCAGCATAGTCAGAGTCCGAGTATCCTTTTAGGTCAAAACCTGAACATTTTGGATACCATAGACCAAGACTAGGAGTACCTTTTAGGTACCTAAAAGTTCTCTTAACTGCAATAAAGTGGGATTCCTTAGGATTTGCTTGATATCTTGCCCAAAGACAAGTAGAGAATATCAGGTCTGCTAGCAGTTAGATACACTAGTGATACAATCATATCTCTATACTGAGTCTTATTTATAGATTTGCCACTAATATCAGGACCTAAGTTTTTAGGGGTGCCATTGGAGTCTTCACTGATGAACCATTTATGTCATACTTTTTTAGCAAATCCTTGACATATTTTTCTTGGTTGATTGAAATGCCTCTTTCAGATTGTCTAATCTGAAATCCAAGGAAGTAGGTGAGAACACCCATCATGCCCATTTCATACCTTTGATTCATCAGTTTTGCAAACTGTTTGCATAATTTTGTGCTGGTGAACCCAAAGATAATGTCATCAACATAGATTTGGACCAAAATCACATCAGTTTGAGTTTTGTAGATAAACATAGTGTTTTCTATCTTGCCTCTCACAAACTTATGTTTAGTGAGAAAGGTTGAGAGAGTCGCATACCATGCTTTTGGAGCTTGTTTAAGTCCATAAAAGGCTTTGTTCAGTTTGCAGACATGGTTGGGAAACTCATTACTCTCGAAACCTAGAGGTTGTTTGACATAAACTTCTTCTTTTAGTTTACCATTAAGGAATGCACTTTTGGCATCCATTTGATAAACTATGAAGTTCATGTATGTGGCAAAGGCAAGAAAGATTCTGATTGCTTCAAGCCTTACAACTGGACAAAGGTCTCATAATAATCTATGCCTTCTTGCTGATTGTAACCTTGAGCCACGAGTCTTGCCTTGTTTTTGATGACAATTCTAGTTTTATCTCTTTTATTTTTGAAAACCCATTTTGAGATGATTATGATTTTACCATATGGTGCAAGAACTAATGTTCAGACTTTGTTTTTGCCAAATTGGTTTAGTTTAACTTGCATGGCATCAACCCATCCAGGATGCTTTAATGCTTTAGAAACCTTTTTAGGTTCTTCTTCAGAGAGAAAATCTACAAAGAGACATACATGAGCTGAAGCATTACTAAGTTGTTTGGCCATGGCTCTTGTGAGCATTCCAGCCCCTGGATTACCAATTATATTGACCAGCTCAATATGTTTGTCCTGAGACGATCTGTCTTGAGGATCTGGAGTGACCATTGACGGAATGGGTAAGGGTAGAGTTGGGATTGGAATTGTATTTTGTACTGAAGTATCCTCTACACTTAGAGATGATAAGTGTTTAGAGATCTGAATGTCTTTAGTATTTAGGAGAGTATCAATGATTTGTTTATCATTGGTGTGATTGGAATGTTCAGAATGATCATTATTTAAGATTTCATCATTTTGAGCAGATTGATCATCTTGATCATTGTGATCATTTTGACCATTTTGGTCAGATGAAGCTTCAGTTTCAAGAACAACTGGTTTAGGATATTTATAGGGTTCTATGAAGGACACATCATTTGTGTTTGTTTGATACCTTTGAGAAGGTTCATAAGGATGAAGATATTCATCAGGTGGATATCTTTCTGTTTCAGCAATGTTGATGTCGTCAACTGAAGGTTTTAAGAATTTGATAGCATCAAGGCTCTCATCAAATATGATGTGATAGGTTTCTTCAGTTTTTTGTCTTCTGGTGTTGAAGACTCTAAAGGCCTTGGAAACAAGTGAGTATCCAAGAAGATAACCATCTTCAGCTTTTTCATTAAATTTTCCTAAGTGATCTTTATGATTATGGATGTAAACTGGACATCCAAAGACATGAAGACAATTGATGTTTGGGATCCTCTTATGAAAAATTTTATAAGGAGTTTGAGATGTCTTTTCACAATGGTGGATTTTTTTTAAGTGTAGCATCCAATGGCTACAGCTTTAGTCCAATATTGTTTAGAAAAAACAGATCCTGAAAGCATTGTTCTTGCAGCTTCTACGAGGGTTCTATTTTTCCTCTCAGCAACACCATTTTGTTCAGGTGTGTAGGGAAAAGAGAAATTTTGAGAAATCCCTTGTTCATCACAGATGTTTACAAGAATCCTATTCTGAATTCAGTACCATTGTCAGTTCTGAGTTGTTTGACTTTGATGTCATTTTGATTTTCAACTCTTTTAATAAAGGACATGATGGTTTCAGGTGCTTGACTTTTCTTCTTCAAGAAGTATACCCAGGTGTACCTTGAGTACTCATCAACAATGACAAAGGTGTACTTTTCATGGTTAATGGATCTAGGAGTTATAGGTCTAAATAAGTCCATGTAAAGAAGATGAAGACATTTATTGATAGAAGATGTCTGTTTTGTTTTGAAACTGGCTCTATGATGTTTTCCCTTTTCACATGATGAACATGGTTTGTCCTTTGAGTAGACAAGTGAGGGAAGACCAATAACAAGATTTTGTTTTACTAGTTTGTTGATTGTTTTGAAGTTTAGATGAGCAAGTCTTTTATGCCAAAGCCAATTGAGATTTTTAGAAGCTTTGGCAAAGAAGCATGATTCTTGAGCAGAAGATGTCATGTCAAGAACATATACATCTCTTAGTCTTAGAGCAATCATTACAACTTCTTTGTTGGAGTTAAAGATTGTTCCTCTTTTCTCATCAAACTGAACAATATACTTAGCATCATAGAGTTGACTGATGCTAATTAGGTTGTACTTAAGACTATTTACAAATGCTACTTTTGTGAACACTATACCATTACATTTGATAGACCCATAACCTTCAGTTATGCATGTAGAGTCATCTCTAAATATTACTTTAGGTCATGACTGGTCCACGTATTTGTGCAGGTAACTCTTGACACCAGTCATATGCCTTAAGCATCCACTGTCTAGGTACTAGATGGGCTTCCTAATGTCACACTTTTTCATAGAGATCTTTACCCATTCACCATTTCTAGCACCTTCTTTGTTGACATCATCATTTTCTTCAGCTTGTGCCATGAGTACTTTCACTTCCACCATCTCATTGTCATCTGATGACACTCTTCTTCATCCTATTCATAGGCTTTAGTGATAAGACCTTTGTTCTTTACCACAGAAGCTTTAGAGGCTGAAGCACTTAAACTCAGGAGAGCCAGTTTAGCCTTGACTTTGTTGTATTTGGCTTCAAAGTCTTTAGTAGGCCTTAGTTTAGGTTTGTACTAAGGGGAACTAAGAGGTTTTGGTTGAAAGGGTGACTGATATGTGGAAACAGAAGTTTTTGACCAGCAGTATCTTGCAAAGTGACCATTCTTGCCACATTTGTGACATTCATTTTGGTCAGTTGATTTTGCACTACTGAACCTTTGAGTACCTTTCTTGAAGAATCTTTTAGATTTGGCTAAAAGAGCTCTTGCTTGGTATTCTTCCTCTAGATCATTCAGATACTCATGACTGCTTCTTGTATCCTCTTCATCATTAGGACTATCTTGAAAGTCCTGGACAATAGAGTATGAGAAGAAAGCAGTTGACAGAGGTGTTGCAGAGATAAGAGATTTATTCTTTTCAATCTCATAAAAACTATCTATAAGGTTTTCTTCATATTTGAGTTTACCAAATAGATAAGCAAGCTCAGAATCTTTCACAATATTTGTGTTTCTGAGACTTTGGCAGAAACTTAGCCACTTCTTTAGTAACCCATTTATAAAACCAGTATATATTTCAAGCTTTGAAAGTTTGATGCCATCATTTACTAACGCATTCATCAAAGCTTGTATCTGGTGAAAGTTTATTTTAGAGATTCACCTTCTTTGAATTTGAAGGTGTTATAGCACAATTTTAGGTCCATCACCCTACTTTCTTTCACATCAGAGGGGCCCTCATGATACAGTATCAGGTCATCCCATGTTGATTTAGCTGTTAAGCAGTTTATGACAAAATTCATTTGGTCATCTGGAAGAACAGACATGATGAGACTTTTGAGTCGCTGATCTAAGTTAGCAGCCTTTCTCTTATCTCCACTCCATTGATTCACTGGCTTCCTTTCACCAGCTATCATGAGGATAAAAGGACCATTTTTGATGATATTTTCAAATTGAGGTTCAATACCAATAATGTGGCACATGAACCTCTTTTTCTAGTTGGTGAAATTTTCCACCTCTAGCACAGGAGCTGCATTTAGATTTAAACAAGTGAGCTTTTGGAAAACTAAAGAGCTAAAACTCGAAAATAAGCTAGATCTAAACTTATTATTTAATCTTATGAACCTAAAACTTATTTTGGATCGAAGTTATGAATCGGACAAGTTTTTGAAAAACTTATTCAATTTATTAAGTGATCAAAAATAAGCTGGAATATAAGCTCAAATGATAAGCTATAAGAGAAAGCTTATGGTTCGAAAAAGCTTAGAAAAAAATGAGTAAAAGAAATAAGCTACATCAATAAGCAACCAAACTTTATCTTCATTAATCTAACACCAATCTTATTACAAAACCATGATAAGCTTATAATCAGCTCAAAATACAGAAAATAAGCTATTTAAACTAATAATAAGCTAAAACTAGAAAGAGAAATTTTTCTAAAACTAAATCCTAATGTCTCTAAAGTGAGGGGAGTGTCTTGTTTAAATAGGAGTCCAAGGGGTCATTTTTGTAAATTCTTTCTAACCGCCACCATGATTTTTGAGCCAATCATTGCACAATATTTCTTAACCTCGGATCGCAGATGGTATGCAGGAAAAAGGGCCAGTGGATCTTCGACACGTAGAGATTTTTCTGCTTAAATGAAACGCACAATTCATGTCCTTTGGATCACTTTTAAAGCAATTTTGAAAGTTTAACAAATTTTGCCCCGCCACATGTAGGATTGTTATTCGCCAAGAAGCTAGTGGAGAGTCACATGATCAAACTTGAATTAATTTCATCCCCACGTGAGGCAATGACAGCATCACACTAAATTTCATTTCCATCTTTCTATATTAACAAAGATTTATTGGGCCGAGTATGTGCATGTTGGGCCTAGATCATTTGGGCAGACTTGAGCAATAGATAACATGGGCTGGCCTGACCCATATTAATGGGTTACGGGCTGGTCCAATAAGATCTGAGGGCAGCGTTGGACTCGAAATTACGCGCTCTTTCCAATGACATGCTCAGAGAATTTTCACGACTTCATCTTAGCTTTGAGTAATAATTTTACTTGATCAAATCGAGCCCGATAATTCCTGTTTTCGCTCCATTTTCAACCCTTTTACCTGCAAGACATAAAAATACCAAACAAACATATTTACAATATAATAAAGCATATTTTAGCATTTTTAGTTCGTTTTATAGTGTTTTACGGGGTATAAATGATGTGTGTTTTAGCACTCATCACTGGTCACCCCTATATTCAAGAGTTTGCGGTACCTCTACTACTGCCATTTAAGATGGATCTTGATTTTAAAAATGTTTGAGCTTTTATATAACCTTTTTTACGAGATTTTATAAACAAGAAGACTCTGATACCACTTGTTGGTCCTTAGGAATGCGATATAAAGTTTATCAATTTAGACTTAATCACATTACATGGCAACGAAGTGATTTTTAAACAAATATATATAAGCAATATAAAGAACAAGTTTAAAACACACAGAAGTACTTTTCAACGTATAGACTTTTATTAGAATCAAATAAAGAATCTTTGACACACCTTGCTTGCGGAATAGCAAGGTGGTTGAATGACAATTGGGGTGTTATCTCTTTCGAACTTATTCTCTAACAAAAGTTATGAGAAATAAGAAAACAAATTTGTTATGACTAAACTGAAGCTTCAGCTTTCAGTAGTACGAGTTAGTTTGTTTGAGAGATAAATGAACTCTTCAATGTGTATCACATTAATTGGAAGAGATAACATTTACTCTGGGAATCCCTTTCCTTTTATAGGCAAATGGATTAAGGTTTACAAGTTAACCTAATACACATGTCAAGCATTAAATGGGTGGTTGAGCTACCATTTAATGTACACATGCTTTATAGTACCGGGTACACTCCTTAAAGGAAAGTTGATGTACTTCTATACCAACTTTAGAAGTAACATTTTTCAAGGAGATTGCTTTATTCTTTTTTATATAAAGCAATCTTTTTTCGGCTTTGTAAACCTTATAGAAGTGAAACAACACGTTTCAACTTCTGTTAAGGAGATAAACAACGTTTAGCTTGGAATTGTCAACCAAGCTGAACTGAAGCTCCAACCAACGGCCTTCTTCAGTTTCTGTACCACTGCATAAACTGAAGTGAAGATACTTTCCAATCTTCTAAGGACCTGAAGAGCTGACGCTGAAGAAGCTTCAGCGACTAAAGTTCAGCTTGAGAAACACTTAGGGGATTTTATGTTTAAATCTACTTAAACACTGAAGGGCTCAGGAACTGAACCCAACACATTCAAGAGCAATGAGCGATGATCGTATTGCAGTGTGATTTTTAATGATCATTTGGCAAGCAACGAATAACTTTCTTTATTTTTCAGAATTCTTATTTTATAACGCTCTATGAAGTAGCATTTAGGAGTGTTAAACATTTAGAATTATTTTACACATTATGATTACACTTATAGCTAAATTACCAAACGTTTTTAGAAAAAAGGTAAAACATAACCACTCATTGTTACTACTGAATTTTATTGCTACTTTTATCAAACACACATTTTCAGTTGCTAACGGGGGTGTTAAATGGTCGATTCGAGAAAGTGTTTTAAGTTGCTTATTTGATGTGTTTGTTGTTATGATTTTGTTTCTGAGTATATGAAGTATGTGTTGATACGTTTTAAGTGACCAAGTTGTTTCACTTGTTTATTTATTTTAGGTGTAAAAACATGTTTTCCGTAAACCGTATGTAATAAACACTTTTTAAACAAGTTTTTTTATATTGCTAGATAAAGCTAAAATAATTTTTAGCCATAATTTAAAATAAAGCCCATCAGTAATTAAATTGAAAATCTCTTGCATTTTTGACAAAACAAGCAAAACCAAAATATGAAAGAATCTTCGTTTCCTTTTTTTTCTTATTTTTTTACATTTACCTTACCCTATTGCATTTTCTTAACAAAACAAGCAAAATCAAATATTCTTTTCCGAAATGCTTATCTCTAAGTAGCTTATGAGTTGTAAAGTACAGGTACAACTTCGTCTCGTGTATTTACAACCAAAGTTGCTACTGTAATATTGAAGCATTGGCTAAGCTAAACATAATAGAGTGAAGCTTTGTCATCATCTCGACTTTCGAGTTAGATATCAGGTTAGATCACATGTTTGGATGTGAATGATTCGTTTACGACATACATTATTGGATTCTTTCGATGCTTTATCGTTTAATCGAAGATAGACAAGCGTGAAATTCATACGTGGGGAATGGATTCTTTTATATGTTGTTCTCATGGTCCATTTCATTTTGTCTAGATGTGCTTTTGAGGTTTTAGTTCCTTTGGTTGTGATTACACACTTATCTTCGATGTAGACTAACGAGGTTTTGCGGTCGTGCTGCACTGCGGGCCGCGGGGCGCGAGGTTTTATGTTAAAAACTAACTATGCAACCGACGGATAACCGCAGAGACTATTCTTGTAACTTCATAACCTCAAGGATAATTCACGAACATGAATGACCAATTAGGTAAAATTTGTGTTGGAGTAATTTTTTTTGGTATTAAAGTTAAAAAAAGAGTTAACGGTCGTTAAGTAACGACCATTAATTACTATTCATTCTACTGTTCACTTCATCCTCATTGATCATTTGTGCTTTTTAATTATTTTTTGGTGCTGGGCAAATGTGCCCCCACTAATTGTTATATATAAAAAAATGACGTTATCTAGTTTTTTTTTACGTTGACACAAACTCGTTAAATTCATTTAATCTTTTGTCGTCATTTGAACAGAAGAGGGGAAGTATATACAGGGACGGAACCAGGGGGTTCTCGAGAACCCCATGAATTTTTACGAAATAGTGCTAATTTTTGTAAAAAACATCGATTTTTCCTAAATGCATCTTAAATGAACCCGATCCATCAAAATGTGTTTGTAGTATGTCATTTAGTTAGTAACAATAAAAAAATTATGCACTCTACCATATTTGATCATGATTCCGTCCCTTAATATATAACCAAGTATTTCTACAATGGTGTATAAATAAGATCCATTTCGATGTTTGTACGTGATTGATGCGTTTCTTGATTTTATTTATGAAAGAGTGAAAAAAGAATCGGGAACAAAGCCAAAAAAATTCATGTTTTCGAGTTTGTCAAGAGAAAAAAATAATAATGATAAAGTGGGTTAAGAGTCTCTAAATATTATACTATAGTATTAAACACCAAGATCGTTCCCCCGATGCATCATTAAATGATATGGCCAAAACCCGCCCGACCCATTGTTTTTTCGGGTTGTGTTAAATGATAATTTTTTTAATAATATACTTGGGAGTATCATCACTGCTCCCCTTATCTCACTTTTCTCCTTTCTTCCCTCTTCTTTTTCTTCTTGAAGCTATCTCCATTATCTTCATCATCTGCTTCCATTCACAACTAGAGAGCCGAAAGCTCCACAAAAAAAATGGGCCCATCTTCCCATGTCTCTTTCACTTTTCCGGACCACACGCTTGCTTGATGCAGATGTTAATCTTTTGATGCGGAAGGAAGCTGAATTCTTGGTTTTCACCTAAATCGGATTTGTAAGTTTATTAAAACCCGATTTTGTGTCCTTTTTGTCATTAACCATATCTTCATCCTTTAATTTTTCAGAAGCATATCAACTTTTAAGAAGTTGATAAGAATGTGGTTTTATTATGTGGCCGGCATTTGGAGGTGTTTATTTAAAAAGCAACTAGAAACAAGCTCTTGCCTGAATTTTCAATTTGCAAGTCTACAATTTCTCCTTTTTTCATGGTTATATTGATCCTTTTCTCCCCGCAAGTTGGGGTATTTTAGGCCGCTCTTTTAGCAATTTGTGTTAATTACGTTTGGATTTGTTAGCGGGTTCGATTACATAGGTTGTGTAATTAACAAAAAATCATTACCTCTAAAAGTAATTTGTTCAGTATTTTCATAACGACTTTCATGAAGTTTTATGTGATGATGTTTAAGAAGTTGAGTAAAACAAAGAAGAAGGGTTTATAATCAAATATATCATAGCGACTGCGCTGTACTGACTGTGAAAAACAATAGCAATGATTCACTCTTTGTATTTAATTTCTTACTTAGGTGGACAGTGTGTTTGTACCACGATAAGATATCTCTGTTGAATATTAAAACATGGTATTTTGCTTTATTTTGTTGCCTTTGTATCTTGCTTTTGCTGCTGCCATTGGTTTGGCTATCTGTTTCGATTATATGTTTAATTAGGTTTGTGTTGGTTAAAAGTAGAGGTGGCAACTTCGCTAATTTAATCCATTTGCTTGGATTCTTTTATATATAGCTAAATTTGACTTTGAACGGTTATTATTATATATAAAAAAGCTAACTTGCGAAAACATGAATGGTTAAGTGGTTTAGGCCACACAAATTATATGTTTCGAAATTTCATTGTGTACTCGACTTTTAATTTTTGCATTTTACTTGGTGTGAGATGATATGAACCGAATTAATTTTTTACTTATTTTTCCTTTAGTGTCTATTTATTTTGTTTTCTTGATATGAATGGGTTTGGTTAATAAAAGGGTGCTGTTTAGGATTTGCTTATTTTTTTAACATGTCTAAAGATATACTACTTTGGAAGATGAAGTTTGAATTTTATTATTTTGTAAAAAATAAGAGAACCTTGAGAAAATAATCAAAGTTCAAAATTTTTAGTAAATGTGTGGCATCCACTAGGGACTAGGGTGTCACATATTTAATTTTGCGAAAACACATATCCATCCCTAGAGCACTTTGGAATTGATCCAAGGCAATGGCATATCTATTTGTTAGTTACATATAGGATCAACACCCTTCATAGGCGTCTACCCGGCTTATCAGATGTTAAAAACAACGGCTGTGAAACCCGATCAGTTTGACACTGAAAATGATCATATTCCTTGAGCGCGTCAAAGTTGTATTGTGGGTTTTGGAGGGTTATCGAGTCATCTTCCTAACTCAATATCAGAACCCATGTAAGTTTCTTTTTATGTTATAAGGTTTTTGAGCTTATTTTGATTTTCTGACATCTCACATGCTCGCTTTTTTCGCCGAAGTGTCTCATGATCACTTAAGTCATAGAACAATATTGGCAAAAACACAAAGACTCCCTTGCCAACCAGTTTCACATACGTATATGTATACATTGATTGCTGAAACGGTGCCACCAATTCCATTTGCAAAACAGTGACTCAGCGCATACCATTTTGGCGGTGATCGAGCGGCAATGCCATTACGATCATGTAAATAGGCCTAATATAAGTTTAAGGAATATAGTTGTTGATACTTGAATCCACTCTTTAAGTTTGGTTTGTGAAATGACTTTAACGACCCAAAGAATATATAAAACTTAGTTGCATTCAGTTTTATTATTAGTTCAACAACATGATGCATGTGACAAACATATTATGTTTTGTGTCTATACTATTTGCCCATCTTAGATAAAGAACACGCTTACTAGAAGTAATTATCCTGGCTTCAGAATTTTGATATAGATTTGATAAATGTTTATTAATAGAACTTTATTTAGGACACGACCACTAACTTCGTTTTTAATTTGGAGGGTTTTTCAGATCGAGCTGGTCCTGTACACAATAGAGCAAATCCAGGTGAAACACTATGTGTCCTATACAAGTTTCAGGTAACAGAATCTTTGCCAAATGCATATAACTAATGAAAGCATGACGTTTGTGGTTTGAAATGGCACATTGTGTGGACCATTTGTTCATATAATAATGTTTAGCAACACCCATGCCAACACATTTTCCTAGAGAATAGATTGCTTGGTATCTAAAAGAGATAATTTTTTAAGTCCAATCTGTCCTATTATTGAACCAAATCCAGTCATCATCATGTGCTCCACTCCTTAACATTTGGCAACTTGCTCATGCCAACATGGGTATCATCACTTTTGTCCAAGATTTCAGTTGGAAATACTTTTTTTATGCAATTTAGGATCCTCTCTTATTTTTATACAATAAGACACATGGTAAGTACATTAGCATAAACTATAATGTAACCGTTGTTTGGTAATGTTTTGTTATGTAGGTTTTCCGAAGGAGAACCGCTACTTGGTGGCCAAATATGAAGAGATAACCAAGAAAGATCGTATATATAGACGATTAGTTTGGGCACATATTAAACTACGAGTTATATTGTCTTTCTTTTATTGAAGTGGGGGTACAAGTATCTGTGTTACTATAACTGGAATCAACACTGCAAGAGAATGGTACTACGAATCATGTCATCTTTGACGACATCCTGGACAAACCACTACAGCTTGAAAACAGACCCGAAGCAGAAGAAGGGCTCACAGGTAACACCAATAGTTTTAAAATATCTTAACAAACCAAAACATATGTAATATTTACTTTAACATATCAGGTGACACAGAAGCGATAAAGTTTATTCTTGCTGACGTCTCTGATATAGAAAAAGCGAGGTGACGGAGGGAGTGGAGCACAAGAGAGACCCAGGTTAGAACATTTCCTCTAAACAATATTTTTCCCTAACCACACACCCACTATACGAAAACCCCAACAAATGTTAACTATGAAACAAAAAGCAGGAACACCACCGGAATTGCTCACAGCAACAGATAAAGAAAGACCAACCTGGAAAAGAGACTACCAAAGAAGAAAAACCAACAAAACCAACAAAAAGATAGTTGTTCACATAAATGTTGACTAATGCCAAGAAACAACCAACCCCAACAGCAAAAACTGAAGCATTTGGACCACAGGTTGCCGAAAAGCCAACACGAGCCAAATCAACAAAAAGGCAACAATTCAAAGACCCATTAACTTTATCGCAAAAAACAAAAAAAGACGACTAAAGGTACTCAACTTTCATAACCAAGGCTGCAAACTTCTGTCCCCTGTTTGATAGGCCAAATAATAGGCTACGTAGGAAAAATGTGGTTCTTTTATGTATTTCCGGATAAGCACAGAAACAAAAGTGTAGGAAGTAGTTGAAACACACTATACTATTCAAAGTTAATTGAGTGTTTATAGATGACTTGCATGTAAGATCGTATTGTTTGATGTTTTTGTATACTACCCAGATTGATGATTTTGCGGCATTTCTTTTTTTGTCAACTTATATGTTACTCTTGCTCTGCTTATTGATAACCACTCCCACTCAAGCTCTAATGCTTTACTGTTGCTAATGCCAAAGAAACCTACAAATATAAGGTTTCGTCGCATATAATACTTTCGTGCACAAACAACCCGCCGAACCACATCTATCCTTAACGAACACCCGCGCTCCGCAGCGGAGCGCGGGTTACAAACCTTGTTTCTTTCATAAAGTAAGATGATTTGAAAATCAAGTATATTATGAAGCTTATAGGCTTATAGCTAATACAAATGACGTAACTAACTAAACGTAAAACATAAATTTTATATACCACAAACGGTATAGTTGTAAAATCATTATTTTGATCTTTTTTCTTTTATTTATAAGTTTTTTACGGATAATTATGTTGAGATAGCCAAGCCTCAAGCTTTAGCGTGTGCCGTGACGATATGCGTTTTTAACGCGACAAAAAATATTTAGAGTTTTATAGATTTATATCATATTTTATAATTATATGAGTGGTAAATATGTATTAAATTCAAGCCTCAATAAAAAATATTAGTAAATCTAAGTCCAAATATCAAATATTAGAAAATATCCAAAACACTTCAAAAAAACTCGTCACGCCTAACGCCTTTTCACGCATTACGCCTTTGCCCGCATTTTCACGCCTCAGCTCACGTTACGCTTAGAGTCGACGCCTTAGTCTATTTCGTAACGTAGACGCTGCGCCTCGCGTCTTTGCGTCGCCTTAGCGCCGCCATAGCGCGCCTTTTAGAACCCTGGTTATTAATAACTTTAAAAGGGTACGGTGCATCCCACCAATAGGCATTCTATGGCGCCCCAACAACATGTTAAAATGCACCGCCCTTTTGATGTTATTCGTCCTTCGCCGGTCAATGAGTGAGATGTTTTTGATGGTATGTTATATAACTCACATGCACCAATAATAGTTATAGTTGAGAAGAGTGTTTTAGCTATTAGTGTGTTATTGAGTGTGTCTTAAAATGGCACGCCAATATCGATTATTGTTACATCACTGCACCTTACGCGCGCCGTAAGAATTATATTTCCATGTGAATATGTAAGTTCATCGCTATGTAAAATGTTGACGTGGTATTTCGTTATTTAATGCAAGAGAATTCACGAGCATCCCCTGCCTTCGTGCACAAAGAAAACCCAGAAAGAACGATGCAGACATCTTCTCTGCCTAAGGGGTTCCCATCATTCATAAAAGAGATTATTCAAATTAAATGAAGTATTATCTGGGTGACGCTTGTGTTCTTTTTTTTTTTAGGTTATTAATATACCTCTTAAAGTGATGCAAATATCTTTTATGTTTTTTTGTCTTTTTTATTTTTATAATTTTATTTTTATTATAAAATTGTGAAATGAAAAGTGCGGAATAAAAAATATAAAGTTTGACAAGTCAAAAGTATTAAAATGATAAAAAATACGGAATATAAACTAATAAAAGACTGTGTTCTACTGCAAATAGTTAATAAAAAAGAAAGGGGTGGAAGTTGTAGAAAGTACACGGTCAGTAGGCCAGGGAGAGTATTCATATCACAACCATTTTTTTTTATCATAAATTATGAGCTTGTAAGTTATATCAACATCAAAGGAATTCTTTAAGGTTACGTTTGGTTCGTGAATTTGAAATTAATTTTAAATTATGATAAATTTAAATTTTGAAGAATTTAAATTTTCAGAATTTAAAATATCATGTTTGGTTGACATAAATTCATAATATTTTAAAATATGTCGTTATGTTTATTATTGCAACTTTTTTAGGGGGTGACGAATAGGGATGTCAAAAAACCTGACCTGACCCTGATTAAGCCTATTCGAGACGGGTTACTCAGGTCAAAAAAGTTTATTCGAGTCAACTCGAGTAATCTGAATACTTAATAGGGTCAAATTTGTCGTGATGTGTGAGACACACATACTCCACCAACAATAACTGGTGTGTTCCTAAAGTGATTTAACACACTATTTCTATTTCATTTTAATAATTCCGACAACAACTTCAAAAATCACAAAATATCATAGATGATGTCGCAAACTCGCAGCACACGTAATCGAGAAAACTCTGCACAACCACATCCAGTGTTTACAAACGACGACATTTTGACTGAAATATTAATCCGATTACCTATTCTCTGTATTCATCTTTTTACAACCGTATCAAACAATGACTACGAATTCTCACTTCCCTTGATTTCACCCTTGGCCGCAGCAAAATCCCAAACCTTGATCCTCAGGCTGGTATTTTTGCTAATGACCTTAGATCTTTATTTGAATGTGATTTTGTGTCGTTAGATTCTAGACTTAACTCAAAAAAAATCCACTATGGATCACTCCTTTGGTTCCGCTGAGGAAGTTGATCATGTTAGGATCTTACAATCTTGCAATGGTCTGCTTCTGTGTACTGGTTCGGCATGGCCTGTTTTTTATTACATATATAATTTATCCACTAATTTGTTTAAAAGACTTTCGCAACCAAATTACTCGCATGACGATTCAGGTTTTTACAGTAGTGGTGTATTGAGAATGACCTTTGATCATAAAAAATCACTTTACTACAAAATGGTGCAAGCTGGACGTACAACTGGTGAGACTCAGGTTTAAATTTACTATTCAGAGACACGAAATTAGAGCCTGTGCAAAGACCGGTTTGACTACTTCAGTTTTAACCATTTTGACAGTGCAATCTATTGAAATGATGCCTTTCATTGGCTAGAAGATTGAATAGACAGCTTAAGCATTACAAACTAAATATTAAAGACCATGACCATCCAATTATGACAACCTTAGAAATCCCTCATGGGTTGCATAGGGGAAGGAACTTCTTAGAGTCTATTGGCGGCTGTAGTGATGATCCATTTTTACTGCTCATGGAAATAACTCATATGTTGCATCTTGAAGGGAACTTTTTTGAATCCTGTGGGTGTCTGCTTCTTGTATGCAGAAAAGATATTGGCTCTAGAGAGTTTACTATATACGAGATGATGAAATGGTGTTCTGTGTGGACGGTTAGGTACGTTGTTAATACCGATGAATGTATGACTCCACTCCCCGAACGATGGTCAATTCGGTCCACTGTTTGGAGTATTGGTTTGGGGGAAAGGGAAAAGGATGGTTTTTCGATGATAAACTTATCTGTAAAGGTTGTAAAATACAACCTCGTATCAAAAACTATCATTGAGATATTTGATATTGGATCTAATTAAATGGATGATGATGATAATGATGTTGAGTTCATTATGCCTTTTTCAGTTGATCCTAACCTTTATGAGTTCATTCAGTCTCTTGCAAGTGTGTGATTATGAGTCTTTGTAAAATGGTTGCTAGAATTTGTTGGGTATTTTAGGTCTTTCCAATGCCTAGTTACAATTGTAATCTTTTGATTTTTGCAGTAATATGTATTTTTAAGTTTTACTTTTACATGTGAATTACTTGTTTGGTATTGTATATGACTTTGGTATGTAAATTACGTGCAACATCATTTTAGAATCGGTTATATGATAACTTGGGTGTTGTGTGGAAAAGAAAAAATGCGGTAAAAAAGAGAGACCCGAGGGACCAAACGTGCGAGCGCTAAACGACAAAAAAAAACAGTAATCGTCACTGTAGAACCCTTGTGTTCATGGACGAAGGACGCAACCAAAAATAAAAGTGAAAAGACGATTATGCCCTTCAGTGGAAGGGCGACGTAGCCATAATAACGACGGAGATAACCGTCGTTAGGCATAACGGAGCTTCAGGGACCAAACGGGTAAGAATAGTGTCAAAAAGGGACTTCGTATGAAAGTCCCCGTTATCTGAGGACCAAACGGGCAAACGGACCTAAATACAGGGACCAACGGTGTAATTTACCCTAATAATAAATTATAAGTTCCAAACATGTGTGAATTCACATCTATTGAGGTTTCTTAGTTTCTTAGTATAGGTTTCTTAGTTTCATTGTATTATCATTATAAATATTTGATGAATAATACAAGTGTGTTGTGTTATGTGCGTATCAATAATGATTGGGTTGCCATGATCGAAGGGGGTATGATCTATGCTAGTTAATCATGGCTAGAATGTTAGCCATTCCATTTTATGCATGCGGATATGCAGTGGTACCAGTTACCATTGTATTTGATTATCATCGTTCATAGTGGATGTTAATCAATATATGAGCGAATGGTTTCAAAATTTATCAAATTGTAGTTATGTACATTTATATCGTCTAATTTAATTATTCAAAATATTTTGATTGTCTACGTAAAAGGTGCAGAAGTGCCGCTCGTCAGTTCACTCACATGACATGCATCATGAAACATCAATAGTTCAATACGATATCAATTGACAAGAAGACGTAGTAATAAGGGGTAATAAATAACGAATAAGTAAATCACATACTCCGTAAACCCACTTTTTCACTTTTAAAAAAAAATTAAATATCTCACACACTGTTAATCGTTACGCAAAACAAAACATATCATCGCGACGAGAATTAAATTATCTTTCTATAGAGGGCGGACACAATGTACTTTCGACGATCTTTTTTTTATGATTTTATGAAGTAATATAATATCGATTTTATGAAATCATATTTGATTTTATTAAATCATATATGTTCGTATACGAATCATATAATGATGCGTCATAACATACGAATCATAATAGATTCGTCATACGAACAATATGATAAGTTCGTCCGGTAAATCACAAATCATATATGATTTTTATGAAATCATATAGATTTTAAAACGAATCATATAGATTTTCACAATTCAATGACTGAAACAAAAATTGAAAAAAAATTCCGTTAGAACACAAATCAAATATATTATGCATTTATGAAATCATATATGATTTCATAAAATCATATATGATGTCGAGTCATATATGATTTTCAATGAAATCATATAGATTCGTATAAAAACGAATCAATAATATGATTTTCGCCAATTCGTGACGGAAAAAAAAAAATCGAAAAAAAGTTACTCGAAAGTAAATCGTGTCACCCGTCTACTGAAAGAATGAAAAAATACTCGTCGCAATGGTAGAATTTTTTTATCGTGTAACGATTTACCGTTTGTAAAATATTTTATTTTTAAAAAGAGGTGGAAATTGTGTTTTTTTATTTTTGATGAAAAATAAATGGTTAAGATTGATTCATTGGATCTATGATAAATAATGGGTATATATTGATCTTAACTCTCATGAAACATCAATAGTTCAATACGATATCAATTGACAAGAAGACGTAGTAATAAGGGGTAATAAATAACGAATAAGTAAATCACATACTCCGTAGTTTATTTCTTTTATTTTCACCTAAACATGCTTAAACTTGTATGTGTGGCAACTTTACATCTACATCCGTTTTATGTTATCGTCCATGTTTATATTTCGGATTTTTCAAGTCAACTGTTCACTTCTGAATATAGATATGAAAAATTAACCGTGTTTACAATATTACCATTAATTAAAATTGTTATTACACAATTTAAAGAAAGCTTGAACTAATTAGATATAAGTAATATTGTTGTTGTGAAGAAAAAAACACTAATAATTATGTTTTTCTTATATTGTGTGATTTTTTTATATGGGCAATAATTTTAAGATAAAAGAAGTATTTAAGTTAAATGTAATGGTCACCTCTCACCATCTCCTAATCAACATCACGTTATTTTTTTATCACATCAGCTAATTCACCACATAACAGTCGTAGTGATGACCACATAACCAAACACCTATAATATCTCACTTAATATGAACGTACCACACAATATACCTTACATACACTTACAAACAAAAAGAAAATGAGTTTCATCAAGTAATCTGAATCAACAAACCAACACAAAATTGTCAGCTTGGCTCGCGATGGTGGACACCCGCAATGAGGAACCACGTATAAAGGGTGCCAACGGCGGATACCTAGCTTTGCTTCATAACTGTCGTGATCATAAATTTTTATTAGGGTTAAGTACATTTTTGGTCCTTGTGGTTTGGTGCGAGTTCACTTTTGGTCCAAAATTCAAAAAATGTTTGGTTTTGGTCCAAAAACATAGTTTCTGTCCACTTTTAGTCCAATCCCGTGAATTTGCACTAAAATTTTTGGACTAAAAGTGAAACGAAACTATGTCTTTTGGACCAAAAGTGTAACGAAACTATGTCTTTTGGACCAAAAGTGGAACGAAACTATGTGTTTTGGACCAAAACCAAACATTTTTTTATTTTTAGACCAAAAGTGAGAAAATGCACCAAACCACAAAGACCAAAAATGTACTTAACTCTTTTTATTATAATATTAAATGTGATTCTTTTCAATACTAAAATAGACCTATATAAACACACAAATAATTTCTTGGAATATCAGTATGAAATTGCAATATAAAGTACACATAGCAGATGGCAAAGGCTGTCTACCAAACAAGTGGGTAGACTCCTGTTTTTTTCTTTAGTCGTTGGACTTTTTTCTAAAGATTTTATGGATTTGTTTAGCAGTCTTGTCATCTTCTATAAAAGTATTGTTATTTAAAGGATTAAGGGCTTGTTTCTTTTTTTTTTTTAAATTAAAGGGTAGATATATATGTCTAGTTTTGACTCTTATTTAAGAGAGAGTGATTTTTGTGGTCTACCTAATAAGAGGCAATAAGAGTTAAACCCACTCTTTAAAAGACGTTAAAGGAAAAAAGAAACAAATGTACATAAATAACAATCAATGTTAGGTAATCTATAATATAATTGTTTTAATAATGTACTTGTTTTTATTCTATCTTAAGAACATGACTTAATTTTTAATGATAAAATGTAGGATGAGTTGACTATGCAAAGTTAAAGCACCATACTAGCCACAATATCCCAATCGCCATGCTGACTGACTTTTCTAGAGTAAATTTTGGACCAAAGGTAAACTACAAATCATGAATAAAAAATTAACCCCGAATTGTTATCCCATTGTGTTTCTTCATCCATTTAAGTTATTAAAACCCAAAAGATGAAACAATATTCTTTCTATCTCTTTTTTTTTAACAGAATATTCTTCTATGTCAGTATCTAAAAGTTGCAGTGCTGCGATCAGGGACGGAACCAGAACATAAAATCATCATGTGCATTTACGAATAATCGAACAAGACTACATGCATAACAGGTGCATTTATAAAAAAAGAGTGTTTTTAACAAAATTTACACTACGAAACAAAAATGTTTGAAGATAACTACGACAAAAATGCTAATTCCTCCTACAAAACATTCCTACTAATCTTTTTACACACATGATCCTGACAAGTGACGAAACTGACGATTTGAATTTAAAGAGACAATAAGTGAAAAAAATGTATATTATATGATTGTGTGTGTAAAAAAATAAGTATGATGATTTTGTAAAAGACTTTACCAATGTTCTAACTAAAATAGTATTTAAAATAACGTTATATTATTCTAATTTTGATGATCAAGGACTACAATAATTGTAATCATCACCCTTCTATTATTTTACTAACACTACTTAAACAAATGATTGAAAAGAATCCTAAACTAGAAAGGTCTCGAAAGAGATACCCCCTCCGTCCTTAAATAAATGTCCACTATTGACTTTCAAAGTCATTCTTCTTCAACTTTGACTTTAAATTATTTTGATTGTGTTATATTATACTTGATGCAAAATATATGAATGGATTGTATTTTGAATGTATTTTCACTGGTATAATTATCATCAAGTATTATATAACACAAACAAAATAATTTAAGATCAAAGTTAAAGAAGATTGACTTCGAAAGTCAATAATGGACACTTATTTAGAGACGGAATGAGTAATATTCTTGAACTATATCCAATGATAATGATACTTTCACAAGTACGATGCTTCTCAACGTAGATCAACTACAAAAGCAACTTGACAAAGATGATTTTCAAGAAGATGGCTCCATGTTTTGGGTGATCAACAGACAGTTTCAGAACTTCATCGATTCAAAGTTTACTTTGGATTATGACAGTCAAATGTCAAACAAGTACTTTGTTGAATACACTGGAATCGAGGTTAAACACTTCGGAGATACACTACTCCAACACATGGGTAATGTCAAGAAGTCTGTTGCTGAAAGAACACGTCGTCAAAGACAATATGATAGAAGGGTGAATAAAAGACATATGCAGACGCAAGAGAGTAAGGTTGATGCGGGTAAGTATTGGATGTTGATTTGGTTGACACAGAAAGCATTAGGACAAACTCAACAGTGCAAGATGAAAACAACAGGTTAGAGAATGATACAAATGCTGATGATGCAGATATCAGACCCATATATGATGAATAGCCATTGGCTGAGGTACAATTGACTGCTGAATTAAATATCTTTGCTATAAGACAACAACATAATGAGCAACCTGAAATCATTAATGAAGGTAGGGTTGACCAGTATCCTGAACAAGATCAAGTTAAAAGTTCTATGCTTGATTCATCACCTGATAACCAGACAACTGACTACTCAAAACAATCACTCGAGTCTGAAAATATTTTACTCAAAAAGACCGTTGCCCAATTTCAAAAAGATTTTTCAAAAATGGAAGCACATTGTATTGCTTTCGAACTTAAATATCAAAATCAATCTTTAAAATCGGGGCAACATGGTCAAATTTTGAATGAAACAAGTAATAAAGCCAAAATTAAAAAGGAAATTGATGTACTTGAAACAATAAACATCGAATTGGAACATATTGTGCCTAAATTACGTAAGGAAAATGAGACTTTAAAAAAACATTACAAATATTTGTATGATTCTATTAAAATTACGAGATCTAAGACTATAGAACAGACAACTTATTTGCTGGCTAATAATGCTGATTTAAAAGCTCAGATTCAGAAAAAGATTTTTGAAATTGCTGCTTTAAAAAATAACTTAAGGAAGTTAAAAGGAAATAGTGTAGATACTAAGTTTGCTAAAACATCAGTCTTGGAGAAACCGGTTTTACAATCACTAAGAAACCAATCAGTTGTTAGACAATCAAATGCGTTTAAATCTGAAAGGTCTCATATGTCAAAACAACGGTTTGCCTCCCAAGTTGATGTGAATAACAGTTTGTCAAGACTAGTAACTCAACACTATTTGCCTAAGAGAAGAGAATCTGTTTTTGCAAAACCTGATCATTTGATTGCATCTAGTGAATCTATGAATAGTTCTAAGAACATGCCAAGATTTAGTTCAAATGACATGGTGCATAATCACTATCTAGATGAAGCTAAGAAAAAGACACAAGAAAGAGATAAGAACTCAAAAACTAGTGTGATGCCTTCTGCTAGATTTCAAAGCACTGTTGATGGTAGAAAACCAAAACCTAGGAGCACTAATCACTCAACTAGGAGTTTGCCTGTATCTAAGAGTAGTTGCGTAACAATAACGACTTTGCCCAAAGTAGATCAATCTAAGAGTTCTAGTTCTTTCTCAGATTCTAAAAACTTTTTTTGTTATACATGTCATAAGTGTGTCTTTAATGCAAATCATGATGCTTGTATAACAAAACTCCTTAAGGAAGTGAATTCACATGCTAAGATTCACTCCCAAAAGACCAGAAACAATAACAAACCCGTAGATCAAAAGAGTCATACTCAAACACCTGGTAGGCAGATCTTTACAAGACATAGGTTTTCTCCTAATAAGACTTTCGTTGTGTATGAGAAAACATCTCCTAGATATGGTCTTAGGTGGAAATCCATAGGTATAATTTTCAAATCTGTTGTTCTTAGGTGGACTCCTACAAGAAAGTTAATCGACTCTTACACGGGCAAGGTTGACAGTGAACCCCCACATGGTTCCAATGTAGACATCTCTAAAATTTATGAATGCAAACAAAGTATTGATTTAAGTGCAGGTACATCAATCAATGTTCGGAGGAAACCATTTGTACATCTCATAAGTGTGTGTGTCTTTCTCTCTCTAGAAAACACACACATCTTTCCCTTTCTCTCTCTAAACTAATACACATGGCTTACTTCTTGTTTAATCATCCTCGACCTCCGGATCTTATGTTTTAGGCGCGAATCTTTATGTGTAACAAGTGGCATCACGAGCCTAGGTTATATTTCATGTTAGATGTTTGCTTATTCTTGGTGTTCGTGGGTTTTTGAAGCTTATTTCGAGCTTATCTTTAAGCCATAAGCCCACGACTTGGTGTTAGTTATGGCTTATTTGATCTAAAGCTTTAAGCTTTTCATGTCTACTAGTTTCTAGCCTTGACTTCACTTGAATTCGTGGCTTATTTTTACCAGAAACTAGATTATTTGAAGCTTATAGATCGTGGCGTATTTGTCCATATTTTCGAGTCTTTGATGTTGCTAAACTCGAAAAGGCTTGTACTTTTGTGTTCTAAACATGATATAGCATCTTATCTCGAAGACCTACTGCTTATATAGACAGCTTATTGTGATTCTTGAGCTTATTTGAAAGTTTGTATAAGTTTTCTATCTAGCGAGTTGGCGTAGCTTCTTGGGAGCGAGTTGAGCTAGTCAAAAGTTTATTTGTTTGTTTGCTAGAATCCAAGCAGGTAAACTGTGTTCGTGACATTATGACAGCGAGTTAGGAGCAGCGAGTTGGGAGCAGCGAGTTGGGAGCAGCGAGTTGGGAGCAGCGAGTTGGTGTAGCGAGTTGAGATAGCGAGTTACAGGTACATTATGTAATGTCAACAAGGAAAATCTCAGAGTTTGGTTGCTGAAAAAGTTGATATCTCAAAAACCAGTGTCAAAGTGGATTAACAAATGATGAAATTGCAATGACGTTTAATCACAACAGATCAAGCCTCGAACCTCAATGTCAAATGACATTTGAACACAACGGTTCAAGCCTCGCTCCACAATGTCAACAAAATTTCCTAAAGCAGATTGATAGTCATGATGTCAATGATAGAGTTGGAAAGTCTATTCGGTCCTTTGTTCGATGAATATTTCAATGAAGAAAATCAAGTTGTTTCAAGTCTTCCGCTGTTACTACTGTTGATGCATCCGATAAATGTCAACAACAACCAGATTCAACTTCATCTAGTTCAGCTCTAGCAACAACTGTCACTGCTGAAGGAAACTTTGATCTGTAAATATTATTATTTTTCTCTTTATTTTGATTTATAAATATTTAAAAAAAAGAAAAATACAAAAATATAAAACCAACAAAAAGAAAATAAAAAAATATAAAATCTATAAAAACAAAATATAAAACCAGAAAATTTTAAAATACCAAAAGAAATCTTCTCGACATGTCTCTTGGAATCGATAACATTTACGTACCTAGAAATGTTGATTAACATCAACACGGGCGTGTAAATGAAGTTCGAACAAGAGTTTTAAATGCTTTTAAAACATGTCATTTCTAAATTTTCTTTATGACTTATGTACACATCAGTGCATAACTCGGACCCGAATGTAACAGGGGATTGTACGCTTTAGTGCGCTTACTCTAAAAATAGAAGAGAACGCTTCTATCATGTTTTAAAACCGTTGAACACAATTTCCAAAAAGAACTTTCAATGTCAAATTGTCCACAATATAATTTGTGGTATCTTTCCATAAAAAGTGGTATTTGTTAAAATTGTATGTTCAACATTCCCTTCCTCAAATAAATTTTAAAGAATTGTTGTACGTAGAATGTCATTTTATGTGAATTAATTTCTGAGGGGGAGCTTTTAAAACCAAAGTCTTTTAATGTGTTGGGTACATTTCATAAATGTCAATTTTATGTATCCAAACACATTTCGTGAAACTAAAATGTGTAACTTATAATGTCAATTAAAAATATACATTGTTCACTAAGGTATCTTGCTCCGTCTTTAACATTTTGTGGTGTCATATCAATTTTTCATGTCAAAATTTTAATCAATTGGTATTTCAAATACTAAGTGTTTTATTATTTAAAATAATGAGAGCAAATGTGATTAAAATATGATATAGAAGAATGTGATCTTTAAGACTCTAAGTGCAACTCTTTCCTTCATGTGCTAAATAATTTCGAATCTCGGAGCACATGTGTAGGGGGTATTTAAAAATAACAATGTCAGAAAATGGTTTTATGGTTCGATCTCATACCCAACAACCTATTTATTTCACTACGATTCTGAAGTCATAAGGTGGTTAGGTTAGGAATAAGTCCTACGATCCAACCAGAACCGGAGGGATCTACCCAAGGACAATTCATAGTTAGAAATAGCAGTCCTTAGGTATGATTGGAGAAGAATAAGTATAAGGGAAAAATGCCGACTAAGATTGAGCTAACACCGGAACAATCAAAACAAGGTGTTAGTAATGACGTCTTGGTAAGCATTGAAGGGGTTGAAGAATAAAAAAGAAATGCATGGATAAAGGGTAAAAACAAAGCAGCCCTCCATAAAACTTAGGCAGAAACTGTGTCAATACATAATCTATCAAAATCACAATGATGATTCTTGATAGTGAAGAAAGCCGTCATGGACCAAGTGATGCAATGCACAACCCTTCCCAGCCATTCGAGTTTCTTTCAAAATAAACTTGTCTCATTTGTCGTGAAGATACACACGTTATCTATTGACATCTCACTCCGAGATTGTTGATATTGAATAGGTGGCAATCTGCTTC
>BQNB010064854.1:0-35151 GCA_026074375.1 Tanacetum coccineum
GTGCATGTGCACGTCTATCCCTAAACAACATGTTGATCCGACCAGCCAATAGTTGTCGCCCAGACTGCTCATCGTCTAACCTCGTATAAATCTCATCCGTGTCATGCCTAACCCTAGTGTCAAACGCTGTCATATGTCGACCCAACTTTGTGTCAGTACTAACTAGTGCCCCCTGCAAGGTCTCAAATATCTCATCCTACGAGTCGGTGCTCCTATATCCAACATCTCTCTTCAGATCACGCCTGATCTCTCTATCTATGGTGGCAACAAAACCATAGTCTACCCTAAGACCTCCAGCCAGTCTAGCAGCAGCAGCAGACGAGCTCTTTCTGACCTCGTATGCAGGACCAAGAGCGATACCTAACCTCTTTTGAGGTAGTAAGGTAACCTCAGGTTTGTCCTATCTACAGTCAGTAGAGAGTAAATACAAGGGTGGTGTCCCTGATGATGGTGCAGGTGGTCTGGTGTGGGAGAGTATGATGGGTGGTGGTAATGATAGTGAATGGGAAGTAGATGCGGCCTCGGCTCTCAGCCAGATCATAGTAGCTCGATAGCCTAACGGACGAATAGGACTAGCAGGTGGTGATGGAGATAACATAAGCGTTGGTGATGATATTGGTAGTGGTGGTGATACTGGTAGTGATGGAGATGGTATCGGGGGTAGTGGTGAAGAAGGTATCTAGGGAAGTGGGGATGACCATGGGGAGAGCGGTGATGATGGTGAAGTAGATATAGCAAATAGTCTGGCAACCTCTGCATCAGACCATACTGGTGTAGGTACTGGAGCTGGAATAGAAATCCTAGCTGTCACAAGATATGCAAGGTGTGGTGGTGGTGTGGCCGCAGACTCATCGGTCTCGAACGACTCTGTCTCCTCTGCAGATGGGGCCTGATCAGCAGCCAGTAAAGCAACAACTACAGAGTCGGCAGGAGCTGGGTGCTCCTCCTCCTCATCATCATCATCGGCCTCATCATCCTCTGATGACCCCTCCTCGTCATCGCTGTCATCTCCTCCATCGGCAGGATAATCAACAAGATCCTCCTCAGGGTCCTCGTCGTTATCCTCCTTTGGGTCTGCCTCAGGATCGGACTCTAGAACATAATCTGGTGACTGAGCAGTGGGTGAGGCAGTAGCAGGCAATGGCTGCTCCTCCGCCGGAAACACCTCATCCTCCTTTGACATATACTCGAGGTATATCGGCTCTGGAACATAATCTAGTAGAGGTGGTGACTGTGGCTCCTCGGGGCCTGGTATGTAGTCCGATGATGGTACAACTCCTGGTGATCCTATATCTGACAACTCCTCAAATGTACTGGATATCTCCGTGTATGTGACCCCTGATTCATCTGAATCTGACATGACTGAATCTAAAAATCCAAAATAGCCTATATTAGTATTTAATATAAGACCCTTATAGTAATATACATTTATATCATAACATGTATATCAATCAAGAATGCATCTAGTCCAACCAACTAATGCAACAACTAGTGTATGCATGAATGTATACACGTATGTATGTCCCGTATAAACCCCTTTTTATGAATGCAATGTTTAAAAACGGTTATAGTCTAGCAAAAACATTTGACCTGGTTCTCTATAACCTTGGCTCTTGATACCAATCTGTAACACCCTCAAATTGGGTCGCAGCGGAATAAGGGTCCGGGGCGTGTTACTTCAATGATCAACAACACAAGATATATATAGAACGACCAAAAAGTCATTTAAAACCGATACATTGGATTTAACAAAGTATTTGTTACATAAGCCCGAAGCTTCACTTGTTCACTTGCTCAAAATACAAAGATTTCTAGCCCATAACAGATATACAAAATGCAATGCGACAAAATCTTTAATGCATGATATCCAAATCAAAAACCACCAATGTATCCCTTGCACCTCGTGCTTATTGACCTCCTGAAAAACATTGCTTTAAAATGTCAACAATAATGTTGGTGAATTCATAGGTTTGATAAATCGTATATTGTAGGACCACAAGATTTCCCAAGTGTATGATAATGCAACAGATGCAGACATCATATAAATGTAATTACGTTGCCCTAAGCTCATGACACTGAAGCTCGACATAAATGAATACCATATAAATGGCCTACATTGCATGTGATGATGTTCTAACCCGCAACATCCTATGTTCGACATGGTATACGTTCGTTTTCCCAGTGATATCTAATCACCCGAACGGGGATGTCAATCCTAATAGATCTATTCATAACATTCGCGCTCACAATCCAGTAATTGACAGTTCATGATAATGGGCTCAACTAGGGTTATCGCTACTTAGGCAACACGTAATCCTGATGTAAAACTTATCCACTTGTGTCCAATTATAAAACAGTGCATGTTTCTCACCCCAAAAACTTATAAAACAAATCATGTAAAACATGGGGCTATGAACTCACCTTGAGTGAGCGTATATCAAGTGTATCACAGAAAATGCGTCACGGTAATGATCGAGTGGAACCTAATCCAATATAGGTCGTATAAGTACTAATATCATTGGGTAAATACCACCATGTATATTTCTATATAGCTAATCACCATCTAATTGTTTTAGTGAAATCATATTTATAAAGTTAAAACATTTATAAATATACATTTGGTAAAAATGACACAACTTTCACGTTTCAAGTCCGTTTCTTGCGTTTCTTATGTCCATGCTTTCGTATTAAGACGAGTTATCAAAATTTGACATTTTCATATTTTTGACCTACTGGTGAACAATACTTTTACAGTTCATAACAGTTTATAAAATTAGTTTTATAGATTTAGTTATCGTAAAACCCGTAAATGTCGTATTTTACTCGTTTTAGCTCCTTTTTAGTGATTCTTTCGAGCACGTCTTTGTTATTAAAAGTTTTATCATATTAATGGTGTTTTCAAAATGTTATTTACTGATGTGAACAGTAACTTTTATAAAAGTATTTTTATACATTTAAGTATATAATCTCGCAAAATTCATAACTCTTTCGTTATTGATCCAAAAATTATGATCCGAATTGTTTTAGAATCCTAAAAATATGTAAAATATGTTAAAAATACTAAACCTCTTATATCAGAAGTATTTGTTAACTTGTTTTTATAAAATTTACTTTTATAAACCTGGTATTAACGTAAAACGTATATTTGCCGTATCTTTTTCGTTATAAGACGGTTTTTCGAGTTCTTTACATATTTGGAATCGTCATGAGATGTACTATATTTATAGAACATAATGTGGCTGTCATCATACACGAACCAAAACAGACCCTTTGAAATCAATGCGTATACTTGTTTATATAAGTTGTTTTATATACTTTTCAACTTAGTAACTTACCACAAGCCTTTTATAACCAAATATATCATATGTATTACATATATTAGTGTCCATAGGTCCATAATTTGTCCAAATGTTCAAGATCACAAGTTCTTAACAAGTTATTTACAACACTATTACTTGTAACTTATTAAGTAAACTTTAAAAACTCTAATTTGTATATACAATTTTTATACTTAAACCAACATGGTATAATACTAATAAATCTATTTTAACATGATATTACCAACAAAATAACATATGTAAAAGTGTACAAAATAATGATCACAAGTAAAAATCCCTTTTACATGTTTAAAAGTATCCTAATAGTGATTTTGCTACATAGAACTCATATATACATAAAATCATGAAAAATAAAAGTTAAGGGCTTTTAGATAACCTTATGATGATGTAATATGGCATACCATAATATCTAAACCCTTGTTTAGATATAAAACCAAAACTTACAAGCTTAGAAAACCCTAATTCCAATAGAAACCCTAATCTTCCAATAACTTGCTTAAACCTTGCAAATGCTTAACCAACCCTTCAAAACATCTTAGGTTATCATAGGAATGATGTGTGGATGCTTGTATAGTCTTAGAAAATAAAGCTATGAATTATTTAGAAGGGGTGTTTGTTGCCGTGGGTATGTAGGAGCAAAAGGGAGAGGATTTTTGATTTTTGTTAAGTGTTGAGAGCAGTGTATGTTATCTTTTGCTAGGAGTGCAAGTATATGTATAATAAGCTAGTCAAATGTGGCATAGTAAGTCTTTAGACATAAGTGAGGGTCTTAAGGAAGTGTTGGTCAAGTTCACTATTAGGAAAGTCTTGATAAAATATCTAAATGTTCCTAAATGTAGAGAACATCCCATGAAAACATGGAGATGTGTTTTCTAAGATAAGTCTTTGTATTCTTGAGTCCATATCCGGTTTTATATGTATATGTATGATATATTTTTGTAATTTTGAGTATTGGGTATAATCGTGGGTATTTTTTAGTACAATAAAAATAAAATGAACAAAGTTAATAATTATCCTCAAAATAATTACTTAACACTTGCTTGATGTAAATATTTAATTGTAGTTTTCTTTGTCCGTGGCTTTTGTTCAGTTTAAGTGTTTTTTGTGTTTTGTTGTTTGAAATTAATTCAAGTAATATCTCGAATGAAAGAAAGTAGGTTACACATTTCAAAGAACTATTTTTTAAAATTTCAAGTAAGGATTCAAATATCAAGTAATGTTTAGTAATGGAACCACAAGGTTTAAGATAAGCCTTGAGTAGATGGTTGATAGTATAGAGGTGCACGAGTGACAGTTTGGTATGAGAAGAGAGAAGAGTAAGTTCTTAGTTGACAGTGCAACGAAATGCATTGAAAATGTTAAGTTAAATGAATTAAGATATTCATCGCATTAATTTAATTAAGATCATGCCACTTGAAACGGTTAACCTTAATCATATAAAAATAGGCATCATAATTATGCCCCTCAATAAGGTAATATGGCAATATACCCTGAAGAAATTCTCAATACAAAAATATCCTTTAGGGGTGATCGCGCCATGGAATGTCTCGCCCGACAGGGCAGTCACAAAGCCTCAGCCCTCCTATAGATCTACTCTAACTGTACTAGCGCTTACCCTATTCTAGTAAAATTAATAGGTGCATGAAATTCGGGGCCTTTTTCGCTATAGGTATCTTGCAGGATAAACTCATAATCGGGTCAAGCCATACCCTTCAAGCACTTGTGTTAATTTAAAACAAGTTATATGTACAAAAACTCTCAGTTTTGTAAAATAGAATTCAAGATCCCAACATCGTGTAGTATTGCAAATAAGCTTTAATAAATTCAGTGGTAAACAACCATGTATTAGAAATCATGTGTAAAGCAAGTAAAATCTTTCGTAAAAGCATTTATGTAACGCTTATGAAATTGGAATTAATAATTTTTGCTTAGTAAAATAAGCATGTATTCTCACCCCAAAAATAGTTATGAAAACCATTAAAGAAGAAAAGATAGGGCTATGAACTCACCGTGAGTGGATGATCGAAGAGAAACCAACAATGAGAAGATGACTCCAAATATTAGTCGAGACCTTTAAAGAAGTCGCGACTTAGAATGTATATGATATCATATAATAGAATAGTTATACAATACTGGTTTGTAAAGAATTCGAAACATAACAATATTGCCACCAAGACTAAACAAAGTGTTTTTAAGAGTCCAAATTGAATGGTCTATGTGGGGTCTGTCAAACTAAAATTAAACTCTTACTAAGTCTGACCTTAATTCCTAGCTCAATTGAACGTGAATGTGGTCATACTTTTCATTTTTCCAATCCTAGACGTAAAAGTCAATTTTCTGATTTTAGTCATTTTCAAGAGAGCATAAATTCTAAACCATAAACGATATAGACATGAGGATTTCACCCCTAGAAAGGCCTTGAAGTCTACTTTCCAGAACATCAAGCCTCATATTCCAATTGTTTACCAATATTTGGAAAACGACAATTTACTATCGCTAACTCAAAACAGAAAACTTCCTTTTGCGGAATTTAGCCATGATCACCGAACTATATCTCTCATTATTTAAAATAAATAAAGGTGAGGTTTTCACCCCTAGAAAACCACATGAATCTAGTTTTCAAAACATTAAGCCAACCATTCAAATCCTTTACCAATCAACGGGAATTCAACTTTTACTAACCGAAGGTCAAACCAGATTATTAACTGAATTTCTTAGTTTTGCCGTTTTAGACATAAATCCTAAAATAAAATAGCAATAAGTGTGAGGCCAAATGATGGAGCTTCTATTAGATGTCTAGAATTTACCCAAGCTTTAAAATCTAAACTTTTTGTTCAAAAACCCTGACATTAACATGCTTTCTCATCGAAGGTCTAGAATCGACCCATGTTCGTATTTTGACCATATCTCACTCATACGAAGGAATTGGTTGAGAATCCAACTATTTCATGATGCCAAGACCTATATCTATTCACCCATAAAATTATCTCATAGGCTCCAGGCCAAAATTTTGGAGAACAAGCTCCGTTTACCTGCTGTCCCAAAACAGTCCGCAAATCCTACCTCCAAATCAATCAATGACACATCTAAATCAACTATTGATCCAACACAAAGCCAAAACCTAACTTATAAACATATCCCATAACCAATTAACCCTCAAGTACATGATCATTCCAAGATCAAACCATGCATGCTTATAAAACTCAAAATCAAATGCATACACTAATCAAAATTTAACTTAACACAAAAGGAGGTTAGAAAATTATTTACCACTACAATGGAGAGAAGAAGAGATGATCAAACACAATCCCTAGTAGGGGATGTGTGGGCTGCCGAAACCAAGATAAAAAATCCAAGAAAACCAAACTCTTAGATATACTCAAAACCTTCAAAAATTAATCCCTTGATAACCCTTTATCATTCTTGTAGCTTCTAATCAAATCCAAACCTTAAAAATCTTCAAGTTCTTCAATTCAAGATTTTTCTAAATCAATGCATGGTGACATTTAACAATGGAGAAGGATTAAGGATAATATATGGAGTGATTTGGTGTTAAAAGAGAAGGTTTTTATGAAGTTTTGATGATGATGGAGTGATTGTGGTGGCTGTTTGTGTCGAACCAGTGTTGTAAACTCTTGTGATCCGTGAACACCGTACACTTGGTTCCGTATAATAGTGTCTCCAAAGTTTCAGAGAAAAAACTACTGCTCCAAGTTCCAAATCATGAGTCGTATAGTTCTTCTCATGAATTTTCAATTGGCGTGATGCGTAAGCAATCACCTTCTCTCTTTGCATCAACACAACACCCAAACCTTTGATCGAAGCATCGCAATATACGATAAAATCTTCGCTTCTTTCAAGTAAAGCCAGAATTGGTGCACTACACAACTTCCTGCTTCAAAGTTGAAATGCTGTTTATTTTGTTTGTCACCCACTCAAACTTGACCTTCTTTTGAGTGTGCTTGAGTCACATTGGTTTGGAAAATCTTGAAAATCCTTCGATGAATCTTCTATAATTACCCAGCAAGACCTTAAAAATGTACGATTCTCCGTTGGTGATCTTAGGAGATGGGGGCAGTAGGGGAGAGGGTGCTCAATCTTTAAGGATTCGATCTTGGCTGGGTCCATGTGAATACCTATGGCTGTCATCACGTGACCGAGGAAACTGTACCTTTAGGAATTCCAATATTACACCTTGGAAATTTTGGCATACAACTCCTCTTTCTTAAGCAAACTCTAGATTACTTAAGTTCTCTTCATGTTCTTGCTTATTCTTCGATATATGAGATTTATTGTACAATAAGACCAATCCACGATTTTATAACAAGTTAGGTTTTGCACACACCGATTTCATAAGGTCCATGAATTCCAGGCAGGTGCATTTGTCATATCCAAATGGAATTACTCTGAGTTCTTACTGGCACGTAATGAGTTCTGAAGGCGGTCTTCGAAATGTCTTCTTCTCGAACCCTCAGTTGGTGATAACCTGACCTTAGGTCGATCTTCGAGTAGACACTCGACCTTTGAAGCTGATCAAATAAATCAACAATTCTTGGGAGCGGTATAACGGTTCTTCACCGTTAGTTTATTCAATTCCTGATAATCAATGTACATTCGAAATGATCCATCCTTCTTTTTGACAAACAAGACCGGAGCTCCCCAGGGTGAGAAACTGGGTCTTATAAAGCCTTTGTGGACAACTCTTTTAGTTGTTCCGACAACTCTTTCATTTCAGAAGGCGCCAATCGATAAGGTGCCCGTGCTACAGGTGCAGCACCAGGTACCATATCAATTTGAAACTCCACTTGTCGAGTCAGAGGAAGACCCGACAAGTCCTCAGGAAATACTTCAGGAAAATCTCGAACGATTGGTAAGTAACACAGTCGCTTCCTTCTCCAAACTTGTCTTCCGTCTCCTTTGTATTACCGTTTGCCAAAAAGACTGGACATCCTTTTAGCATGTATTCTTGTGTTTTGGTGTACGAGATTCAATGTGAAAAACAAGCCTCTGTCCTCGTTGACTTCCGTCACCATGAACAATTAATGTTTCCTTGGTTTTCTAAAGTGTTTACTTATAGCATTGCGTGAGGACACGACAATAGTTTAGTATGGGAGATTTTGGTATGTGCATAATTACACATACCATTTTCCATTAAAACCGGACTTAAATGACCAAAAACGTACCAAAAATACATCGTATTTGTATGTTTTGCATTTGTATTGTGCAGGTAACGGACATCTAAGAAAAAGACAAAAACGAAGCCAAAATGATAAAACCGAGCACGAGAACGGAAAGAGCGTGAAAGAAAAGTCAAATCAAAGACCGTGAGAAGTCAAAAAGAAAAAGTCAAAGTCAACAAAAAAAGTCAAAGTCAAAGTCAACCCTGGGAAGTTGCATTGGAAAAAGGATCGAAAACTAAACCTGAAAACCTAAATTGTCAAAAGTGGGCCCACCCGTACCCATCTAATGGGTCGGGTCAGCCCATTTAAACATTATGAAGACTTTATAAGACTTAAGCCTTATAAAAAAAGCCCAAGTCCTCTTTTATTATAGCCGGCCCAACAAACAAGCCCAAGCCATAACCCCCTTATAACAACCTGTTAACCATCACCCTTTTATCCCTTTACACCGTTAGTCCTTTAAGGACTAACGGTGCAAACATTTACAAACAAAAAGGACCAAAGATGCACACCACAAGGACTGTGGTTGTAATAACATATTACACCTTGAGGGACCATACTTGCCATTTTCTAAAACTTCAAAAGGGGCGCGAACACTGTACATCTCCCACACTGAGTGTGTCCTTTCCTGCAACACCAGACAAAACACTATTCCCCTTTCTTCTCCACTTTGTCGACCAACACCTCTACACACCTCACACCTTATCCCACCACACAAACCAACAAATGACACCTTGGCAATCCTTAGCATTTCCATTCGTCCAAGGAACAGGACAAGAAATCAATGGTTATGATCATATGACTTGGGCACTACTCAAAATTGATGGCCAAGATTGCTTTTTGAGCTCACTCACACAACAAACACACCCCCAATACCTCTCAGTAAAGAAGCACAATGAAGACTCCAAGACCTAGAACCTTTATTAGCTTGTTATAAATAGGACTCGTGTAAGCCTTCAATGGCAGTTAGTTAATCTAGTTTTTAATTTTCAGCTTATTTTTAGTATAATCTTTTAAATATTGTAATGTTTTTTTTATGAATTAATGAAATTTCAAGTTTTAGCTTAAAATCTGTTTTACTCATTTGTGTTCAAAAGTTATCAAGAATCTTGCATAAGCTTTTATAAGAACTTAATTAAGCATATTATTAATATGTTTTCATTTAAATATAAAGTATTTAAGAAAATTTTACAAAAACACAGAATCTATCCACCCTCAAATGACCACACTTAATGGATATAAGCCAAAACTTTGGGTGGGCTTATGGAACAATCTAGCTTTTGTTACACAAAGCAAAGCTTGTAACAAAGCTCATCTGATGCTTATGCTGCCCTGTTTAACCAAGACTTTGTAAGTTTCATTTTTCTTTTTAGCTTATTTACATCAAACTGTGCTTATTTTGCTTATTACTTGCTTATTTGCTTTGCTTATTGTATGTTTTTGCTTAGGATGTTTTAGTGCTTTTCTTGCTTACGAAAGTTTAAAAAAAAGCTATTTGTGCAAGTTTTGTTAAAATCTGTCTATTTTAGCTTATAAATTTGCATAACTGTTTAGCTTATTGTTCTGGCTTATTTGATGGTTATTCATTAGGATTGTCTTAAGCTATTTATTATCTGGTATTAAAGGTTTGTTCATAAAAAATCAGTTTAAGATGGTTTATAAGTTCTTAAAGGGGTGTTTGGTTTAACTGTTTTTACTTGTTAAAATGGGTCAAAATGAGTTTTTACTCTTGAGTCAATTTAGTTTAGCTATAATTAGTCCAAAAAATTTCATTAGTTTACGTTTTTTAAGTGTTAAAACTCAAATCAAGGTTTAGAAGAAGAGCTTGTGTTTAAGTCTTAGCTTATAGCTCATGTTTATCTGTAAATTGATAAGCTTTGAATCTTGTAAATTTTTGATGTTCTATGTGTTTGTTCCAGTGTAAAAACAAGTAGGATCAAAAGTCATTAAGCCTCCATTTCTGAGTTTTAAGTTTTACCAATTTCCTGCAATTTGTTCTAACTAAGTGTTGAAAACAGAAGAAAAATGCTTTTTCAATTCTTACTTTCTGTGCCTTATTCGGAATTTCAAAAAGGTATTTGGTTTGTTGATATAAGTTCTTTAGAGGTACTAATCTAGATCTGTTTTGAGGTTTTTAAGATCATATAGGTTTCTGTTTGTTTGCTTATTTTTAAGCTCCAAAGTCAAGTTTGGTTAAGATTGCAAAAATCTTCTAAGTGTTGAATCTGTGTGAAACACCTTTTTCATTAAGCTTTTTAAGTGTTTATTTGAATTTCAAACTCATTTTTCTTTGTTGCTTATTGTAACTTTTTGGCCAAGCTTTTTAGTGATAAAAGTTTCTAAGCCATAAGGATTTATTTTCTAGCTTAAAAATAAGCTAGAAAAAGTCCCCTTTGGGCTGTTTGCGCTTAACAGTTTTGGACCAAAAAGCTCATTTGTTATTAAGGCTTATTTGCTTATTTTTAGCTTATCTTAGGTTTAGTATATGCTTTGTTAGGTGAGTTTAAGTCCATTTTTAGCTTATTTCTTCATTTTTAGAGCTTATATAAGCTTATTTGCATTTTAGCTTAAAAATCTAAGTTTTATAGCTTTTTTAGTATCTATCTTCTATCATTATTTTAGTTGCTTATTTTTTGTTCAGGTATCTTTTTAGATATAGCCTTTTTATCTGCGTTAGCTTATTTTTAGTTACATTTGCTTATTTAGTATTAAAAAATCAAAACATTTAGGCTTAAAGTCACTTAGTTGTAATATAGTTATTCCTGTCAAACTATAAGTGCTTATTCCTGCTTATTTTTGTAATTCTAAAAAAAAGTGTTCTTGTAAAAGTTGCTATTTGTTGCTTATCTCAAAGTTATAAAAATGGCAATCAAAAACAATGAAAGAAAGTTGGAGGTTTTTTGGGGGGGGGAATCCCAGTGAGCAGACTGAACCCCGACCCCCCTCAACCCCTACTCACCAAACGTTTTAACTCACACACTTAATACCACTAGCGCCCTTGGGACTTTTCCGTTAGTTCTTGCACATTCTATATACTTATACACGTTTTCATCTCCTTTTCTTATAAGCTCTTTATAGCTTATTTTGGCTTTTTCTTAGCTTATTTGATAAGCTGGCTTAACCAGCTTATTTTTCCTAGGAACTTTACATCATTTAGGACTTTCCTGCAATTTTTTAGATTTTTCCTCCTTTATTTGTTATTTTTATTTATTTTTCGAAGTTTAAAAATTTTAAAAATAATTTAAAAATAGTAAATTAATTCAGAAAAATACAAAAAAATAGTTTTTAGTTTAGAAATAGATATTTTAGAGGTTACAAACTTTAAAAAAACATTTTTTATCCATTTTTTTAGATTTAAAATTTCATTTATAGCTGTTTTTAAATTAATTTTTAGGAAATATTTTTTAAATTTAATAAAAAGTAGTTGGAAAAAATATTTTCTGAGTTTTTTAATCACAATATTAGACTTTTCTAAAGTAAGAAAAATCGATTTTTTTGGAATTTTTAGGAATTAATTTGTCATTTTCTAGAATTTTAATTGATAAATAGGTTTTTAATTCATAAAAAATATAAAAAAGCCAAAAAAATATAAATCTTTTTTAGAAAATTTTCTTTTGTTATTTTAGAGGTTTAGAAACCAAATTTGCATTTTTAGGGTTAATTTTTGCCTTAGTTGATAATTAGTCGCGGTTTTTAGGATTCCCGTTTCCTTTTTAGTTTAAAATTGTGTTGCTTTAATTGTTTTTAGTTTAAATTGTCTTAATTTTCCCGTAGACTTAGAAAACCAATCAAAATCTTTATTCTATTCCGGCACCAAATATCAAACCGACAACCGACTTTCCATTGCATTCCTCGTTGGGGATAACGACCCGGGAATCATACTTTCGGATTTTCTACATTGAGATTTTTGATTCTTATTAATATTATATATTTTATTATATTATTAATATATAAAGGGTTGAATTTATCTCATTGTCAATTTTGGCGCCGCTGCCGGGGAGGATTGTATACGATTGTCGTTGCGTTTGACAATTTGTGCTTTGAAGATCCTTCCGTGTGAAGTTATTTTGCTTATTTTCATATAAAAAAAATACCAAAAGATTTTTCTTTTATTTTAGTATATATATAAGATAAAATAAATAAATAAATAAAAAAAATTCAAAAAAATATAAAAACATTGTCCATAAAAAGAAAAAAAATATATCATCATTATAATGTTCTCAATTGGAACATTATCATAATAAGTTCCCGAACCAAAGATAAAAAACTTACCTTTTGTGTCACTTGCAAGGTACGGTTCACCTTTGAAAGTTAAACAAACTCAAAAGAGGGGGTATAAGGCGGGTCGTTCCACGAACTACGCCCTAAAGATAAAGGATTTTAATAGCTTCGCGCTTTCCTTCTCCTCCGCTCTTTGTGCGTTTTTTCTCTTTAAAAGAGCTACCGAGAAGCCTTGTTGATTATTAGTTTAAGTGCTTATTCTCATATGGCCGTGTATTAAAAAAATTCTTTGTGAATCCAATGTTGAAAAAAAATATATTAAGTATAAATTTTCTTTTTAAATTTTAGTGCAATGCGCACTCGTTCTCAATCCCGTAATTCTAACCGTCAACAACAACTAGTCCCACCGACTTTTGTTGAACCATTTGATCTTGTGGAACCAATTGATAATCAAGCTCCTACCGTAGTTATGATGGCCGATAATCGTACTATGGCGCAATTGCTCGAAGCACCCACCGAGGGTTACAAGGATGCAATTGTTGTTCCCGTGATCACCACGGACAAATTTATCTTAAGCAAGGGGTTGCTTAATCTTGTTCAAATAAACAATTTTTTGAGCATGACAAAGAAGACCTTCATGCTCACATACGAGTATTTCAACAAGAATCACTTCTACGATGAAGATTCCCGAATGACCCGAGTAAACGCGGTTTAACTTATGCATTTCACCATTTATCCCTCGAGGAGCCGCCCGGATTTGGCTTAAAATAAACCCCCTCGATCGATTCTCACATGGATGACTGTTTTTCGAAATTTCATAAACAAATTCTTCCCTCCTCTAAAACAACAAACCTTACGAATAAAATCACGAGATTTCACTACAAATATTTGATGAAACTTTTTTACTAGGCCATGGGACCGATTCACACGATCTTTCTTCGGGCATGGCCCACACATGTAGTTCGGAGTTTTACTCAACTCGAATACATTCTATAATCCCTTGAACTCTAATGATCAAGATTTCGTTGAATTCCGCCGCGGGGTAACTTTTTTGATAAAAATGCCCCGAATTGCCTAAGAAGCATCCAGAAGCAAATCCAAAGTTCTAATTCACGAAACAAACCGGTGGTTTGCCAAAGGAGTACGAGCATTCTACCCCCGATATTTCTCCCGATGTACCAGAACTTAAAGATAATGGTGAAAGCCTGCTTTCTCGATAAGAAAAACAATCCCAAGCTCCCGCTAACATAAAAGCGGCCGATTGAAAAGTATGTAACTTGCGGTGAAAAAAAAAAAAAAAATATGAAAAAATGCTCATTCTTACCGAAATGTCCCGCCACCGTTGGCAACGTTTATCGTGAACAATATTCAAAGAATATGTCTCTCAAGAGGCCGTTGCGGTTAACTACACAAAGAAATACCGGGTAACCGAACCCCTGTTTGCAAAATCAAATGCGACCTCCCGGTTTTTCCTCCCGTTCAACAAAACCAAGGAATAATCAAAACCTGTTACAATCAAAACTGGGGGAATAATTACACCAAAGGCCAATTTATCGACCCCCCCCCCCCACCCGATTAATAACCTTCGGATCTTCACCAAGCTCCGCTTTTCCAAGCTCCACTGCCGCAAACACAGGAGTGTCGAATGATAGAATTTTAAAACTACGTCCAAAGCTATTGGATGACGGTTATGAGAAATATGCAAAATTCAAAATCCAAAACTTGCAAAATCAAATGACTCAATTTAAACGGTCATGCCTATACCAGTTTGTGAATTCCAATACCGCTTCATGGACACTCCCTAGTAATACAATTACTAACCCGAAGGAAGATTTAAAGGGTATTACCACCCGAAGCGGTGTTGCTTATCAAGGACCCACGATTCCTACTACTTCTTCTTCTCCTCCTAAAGTATGGGAACGAGGAAACCGAGGTGACAAAGGACACGGTGCCTCCTACTAATAACGGAAGTACCAAAGACGTCCAACCTCCGGTTGTCCAAGTTGAAACTCATGTACCAAATTTTGAGCCCGTTGTTGCTCCCGTTAGTGCTCAGAAGCCTAACCAGAAACCACCAATTCTATATCCGTCTAGTCTTAATGACCAAAAGATCCGCGAAAAAGCTAACAATCAAATTGAGAAATTTTACCAAATCTTTCAAGATTTGCATTTCGACATTAGCTTCGCGGATGCTGTTAATCCTCATGCCTAAAATTGCTTCGACACTTAAGAAGTTTGATTAGCAACAAAGAAAAAATTGTTTAGAATGAGCAATAACAGTACTACCTTTAAATGAGCATTTATTCGGCGGTTTCTCCTCAAAAGTTACCCGATACAAAAAAAACCTAGAGACCCTGGCAAATTTTCTCATACTCATGTGATTTTCCCGGAATGATGAATGCTTAGCCTTGGCCGATCTTGCGTTTAATTTATCTAGCATAAATCCATGGCCATTAATCCGTGTGGAAAAAACTTTCTTCCTCTTCTGGAACTCACGTCTACATTGCATACTCCTCAAACTTGCAACCGTTCGTTATCTCCCAACCCGATTCGGTTTCGCCGCCGAAGATGTCTACGTAAAATAGGTAAGTTCCAATGCCAGGCCGACTTTGTAGTCGTAAGACTTTGATTCCGATCCCACGAGTTCCCCTAATTCTTTGGGAGATCCATCTTAAAGACGACGTGCCTTGATTGATGTTTACGAAGGAGAATTAACTCTTCGTGTTGGAAAAGAAGCTGTAACATTCAATCTTGATCAAACTTCGAGATACTCCTCTAATTATGATGATAATTCGGTTAACCGAATCGACGTCATTGATATGGCTTGTGAGGAGTATTCTCAAGAAGTTCTCGGTTTCTCCAATGTGATCGCGAGTGGCAATCCCACTCCTTATTATACCCGATCGTTTCTATCTACCTCGTCTCTGACCCTTCACTCACTTTGGGGATAGTGATTTTCTTCTCAAGGCAGAGCGAACAATCCCCGGACCTGCTTTCCTCGCTCTTGAAGATGATCAACATCACCGAAGTTGATCACTCTTATTTACGACTCAGATGGGGACAATTATTCTTCTTGAAGCAGTTTCTCAATGATGACCATCATTACCCCCGTCCCAACTCAAGGAAATTAATTTGCCTAAAATTTGAAAAAGAACTTAAAACTCCTGTCTGAAGCAAAAATGAATAAATCTTCAATTTGATTGAAAACCTCCCGAGGTCGAACTCAAGGACTTACCTCCTCATCTTAGAGTACGCATTTTTGGAGGGTAACGACAAGTTGCCCGTCATAATTGCTAAAGACTTGAGTGTCGAGGAAAAAGCCGCTCTCAAAAAGGTTTTGAAGTCACACAAGGCGAGCCATCGCTTGAAACTCTCCGCCTTTAAAGGGTATTAACCCGTAATTTTATACTCACAAGATTCCTTAAAGGGAAGAGGACTACAAACCGGGGTCCAACACCAAAGACCGGTGATCCGAAAAAACACGATGTCATCATAAAGGAGGTTGAAAAACTTCTTGATGCCGAATTAGTTTACCCTCTCTCAGAATAGTCCTTTGGTTGAGCCCTGTACATTGAGTACCAAAAAAGGTGGCTTTACCATTGTTAAAATGAAGAATAAACGAGTTAATTCCTACTTTCGATTTTTGGTTACGGGTACCGTGTATGCTTGACTACCGAAAGTTATATGAAGCCCAGAAACCCGTAAAGACCACTTTCCATACCGTTTATGGATCAAATGCTAAGAGAATTAACGGGAAACGAAATACTATGTTTTTCATCGATGGTTTTCTCCCGGTTAATTTCAAATTCCCATCGACCTTCATGATCAAGAAAGACAACAGTCACGTGTCCTAGAGAACGCTTACCTACCGTTCTCAGCCTTTTCGGCTTATGCAATGCATCGGGCCACGTTCAAAGGTGTATAATGGCTTTCTTTCATGATAGATCAAAAAACGATGGAAGTCTTTAGGACACTTTTTGGAATTTATAGGAATTCATTGGTCATTATATCGGAAATTGCCTCTCACGTGTAGACAAGAATCTCAAAATGTGTGAAGACACCTTCTTTGTCTAAATTGGAAAAGAGTGTCATTGTATGTTTAAGGAAGGCTTGTACCTTAGGCCTAAGATCTACCAAAAAATGGGATTGAGGTCGTATAAAAGTCCAAGTCGATGTGATAGCTAAGTAGCGCATCCCAACTACTAACCTGTCAAGGGTGTTTCGGTAGTTTTCTTCGTCATATTGCCGGTTCAACCGCCGGTTCATTAAGAATGTATCCAAAATTCCCGACCACTACTCATCTTCTTGAGAAAAAATACTCCGTTCAATCTAACACACAATGAATGTATTCAAGCTTTTGAAACATTAAGAAAAAAACTTACCACTAAAGACGCCAATCTTGATTTCCCCCGATTGGGGACCTTACCCTTTGAGCTTATGTGCGATGCAAGCGACTTTGCCATAGGTGGCGGTCTGGGGAAACGTCATGAACAGCACTTTAGGCCTTACACAATGCATAGTAAAAACATGACCTAGGCGTAATCACATTACACCACACGGAGAAAGAAATGTTAGCCGTGAGTACGCCTTCGAAAAATGCCGGTCTTTACCCTCAATCTTGAACAAAAGCATTATGTATTCGAGATCACTCCGACTCAAGTATCTCTTTTGCTAAAAAAGATTCCAAGGCGATGATTGCTCCGTGGTATTCCCTCCTTCAAGAGTTCAAATTCTAAGTATTGACCCAAAAGGGCCGAGAAATCACGCACCCCGATCATACTTTCACCGATTAGAATATCCTGTATGAAATGTACTCAACCCAAAGGATATAAAGGAAAACTTTCCTCTCAGAGACACTTAATATGTGTGACTTTTCCGTGGTGACACACGTACCCCCGTGGTTTGCCGATTTTGCAAATTCCCAACGACGGGAATTTCATTGTTAAAGGGACGTCGTCCCAACAAAAGAACAAGTTTTTCAAGAATGTTAAACACTACTTTTGGGACGACCCCTATTTGTTCAAAATATGTACGAATCAAGTGATCCAACGGTGTGTTTCGGGCCAAGAAGCTATTGATATCCTCATAGCTTGCCATAGTGGACCCACCGGGGGACATTACGGTGCCAACTACACCGCCAAAAAGGTTTTTGACTCAGGATTTTATTGGCCAACTATTTACTGAGATGCCCATGACTTGGTCACCCGATGTGACACTTGTCAACGTCAAGGAAAAATTTCGCAACGTGATGAAATGCCACAAAATTCCATCAAAGTTTGCGAAATCTTTGACGTGTGGGGCATCGATTTCATAGGGCCGTTCCCGTCTTCACGAGGGAACAAATATATACTCATGGCCGTCGATTACTTGTCAAAATGGGTTGAAGCGAAAGCGCTCCCCACCAACGACGCCCGAGTTGTTTGCAAATTTCTTAAATCTCTCTCTCGCCCGATTCGGTACCCCTCGTGCAATCATTAGTCATGCTTAAATACGGAGTTACTCACCGTCTCTCCACCGCATATCACCCACAAACAAGTGGGCAAGTTGAGGTATCCAATCGTGGCTTGAAACGAATTCTTGAAAGGACGCAAAGGCGAAAATCGTGCCTCTTGTCGATAGATTTGATGACACACTATCTGGCTTCCGTACCGCTTAGCAAAACACCCATCGGGTTGTCCTCCTTTACAAGCACTGTGCGGTACAGGTCACTGACATCTACCAATCCGAGATCGACACAAAAAGCCTATGGCCTTGAAGCATGTCAAACTTTAAAAACCTTTTTGACCGCGGGCGATCACCGAAAAGTTCAACCCAATGAATAAATGAAACTTCCCCGTGATCAATCCTTTGAGAACTCTTATGATTATAATAAAGAGAAGACAAAGAGGATCCATAACTCCAAGATCAAAAACCGCATTTTCAACGTCGGTGATCAAGTCCTCCTCTTTAATTCTCGATTGAAGATTTTCTTGGGCAAGTTAAAATCTCGTTGGTCCAGACCGTTCACCATTTCCCAAGTGTACCCTTATGGCACCGTCGAGTTATCTCAAACCTCTGGGCCAAACTTCAAGGATGAACGGTCATATATACTTAATGCATTACTACTTTGGAGGGGAGTACCACATATGGTTGTCCTGGATCTCCAAACCTTCCCCAAGGACCAATGAATTTCGGGGATTGAGTCTACTTATGACCCTCAACAAGCGCTTCGTGGAGGCAACCATCATAATCCTTGTAATTTTATGTAGTAATTGAATAAGTTATTTTTGTCTGAGGAGGTGTGCCTCTTCCTTTTTCGTTTGCCATTGTGTTTTTTGTGATGAGTGTCCAGGATTGTCTCCAGATTTTTTGAAGCCTCATCGTGCTCGCGTTTGTTCCTTATTCGATCACAAGAGCTTCATATCCTTCACTTCATTTGGGAAACCATATCCTAACTAATCGACAAATGTTTATCTTTGACATACTTAATAAACGCGTAGAGGACAAGAGACCCTTCTAAAAACATTGAGGACAATGTTTAGTTTTAGTATGTAGGGGATCTATCGATTTGATTATGCCTGCAGTCGTTGTTTTCACGTAATCCTGTTTTTACCACCAAAAGTTTTGAACAAAAAACCAAAAAAAAAATGAAAAAATTTAAAAATTTTCAAAAATAAAATAAGTGTTTTGTCACAATTTTGACTTTCCTGCTGGGTAGAATAGAGACAATCCTAAATTTGACATCGATCAAGCTTGTTGAGCTCTACTTAGTTCTTAACCTTTTAGACGAAGCAATAGCGATCTTCGCAAAGAACAAAAAATGATAGAGTTAATAAGAGATGGATGCTAAACAAGGGATTATTTGGAAATCTGTAAGAGCTCGATGTATGTAATTGGCCTTTTTCCTCCCATAGCTCCCTAAAACCGGACTAATAATACGTGCCATATTTGGAAATTACATTAAATCAACAATTTTAGATAGTCGATAGCATAATTTAGTCTTATGTTTTTCAAATTTATACTTAATTTTCCAAAAAGAAGTCTTCTCTTGTATCGTAAATAAAGTGTGAATGAAAAAAAAAATAAAAAAAAAATAGAAGAATGATGATAATAAATTATAAGAGCTGTGGGCTGAATAAATGTTTGTTGCCTCTAGCCGGCCACAAACCGATTTGCCAGCCATCAAAAAGAAAGCCCATTTAATAATAATAATCCGAACTGATTAAAATTTGCTGCATCATGCGGCACACCACCGATGTTTGCACGCCTTCTAAAAGGTTGAGGGGTTACGATGCATCAAGAAGTTATTTTAATGTTAAGTGTGCATCAATAAATGTAAGGTAAAACCTCTTTTTGTAAATTTAAAATTGCATTTGAACTTAGACTATTTTCATTTAAGTTGTGATTTTCTAAATAGCGATGGTAAACGGGAAAACCTAAGATTTTTTGAAACAAGAGGTCCATTGAGTCCCGATACTAGTCTCTGTGGGGTGTCAAAAGCCCAGGAGGTCACCTTAGCCTAAGGTTGGAATGTGCCGAGACGAAAAGTTGCTACACTGGGATGAGCTCTCCTTCAAACTCATATTCCCGGGTGAACGTGAAGCCTAGAATATTGAAAAAACGTTGAACCAAGGTGGAAATTCGAAATGGAACATTCCCCTAAGATATAATAAGTTTTTTTTTTTTTTTTTTTTTGTCTACGGGGAGTGAAAAGTTCACAGTTGCAAATATTAGTAGTTGGTTTTAGCACTTTTACTTAATTTTAACGGTGATTTCGTTTTAAGCTTGGTTTGGAATAAGTGAAAAGTCGGGGACGATGAATTTATCCTTTTTGGGGCATTTTAGGATTAAAATGCGTCTTGTTCTATGACCCCTAACGGTTATGAAAATAACGGAAGTCAGAACATTCTAGTTAGCTGCTAAAAATGAAAAAAGAAAAAAAGGGAAAATTCAAAAATATGTGTAGGAATAAGTGTATATCTTTAAGAATGGTAAAAACGGGGCTTTTCTAAACTCTTGATTCTTTAATTCCCCTCGATGAACACTTAGCTACTTTTCGAGGTAATTAGTCGAGAGGGATCTTGATTCTTAGTTTTCTTAAGTGTTTACTTATAGCATTGCGTGAGGACACGACAATATCTTAGAATGAGGGATTTTGGTATGTGTTTAATTACACATACCATTTTCCATTAAAACCGGACTTAAATGACCAAAAACGTACCAAAAATACATCGTATTTGTATGTTTTGCATTTGTATTGTGCAGGTAACGGACATCTAAGAAAAGGACAAAAACGAAGCCAAAATGACAAAACCGAGCACGAGAACGGAAAGAGCGTGAAAGAAAAGTCAAATCAAAGACCGTGAGAAGTCAAAAAGACAAAGTCAAAGTCAACAAAAAAGTCAAAGTCAAAGTCAACCCCGGGAAGTTGCGTTAGAGGATAAAAGGATCGAAAACTAAACCAAAAACCTAAATGTCAAAATTGGGCCCACCCGTACACATCGTAAGGGTCGGAGTCAGCCCATTTAAACATTATGAAGACTTTATAAGACTTAAGCCTTATAAAAAAAGCCCAAGTCCTCTTTTATTATAGCCGGCCCAACAAACAAGCCCAAATCATAACCCCCTTATAACAACCTGTTAACCATCACCCTTTTATCCCTTTACACCGTTTGTCCTTTAAGGACTAACGGTGCAAACATTTACAAACAAAAAGGACCAAATATGCACACCACAAGGACTATGGTTATAATAACATATTACACCTTGAGGGACCATACTTGCCATTTTCTAAAACTTCAAATGGGGCGCGAACACTGTACATCTCCCACACTGAGTGTGTCCTTTCCTGCAACACCAGACAAAACACTATTCCCCTTTCTTCTCCACTTTGTTGACCAACAGCTCTACACACCTCACACCTTATCCCACCACACAAACCAACAAATGACACCTTGGCAATCCTTAGCATTTTCATTTGTCCAAGGAACAGGACAATAAATCAATGGTTATGATCATATGACATGGGCACTACTCAAAATTGATGGCCAAGATTGCTTTTTGAGCTCACTAATGTTAAATGACTCACAACAACAAACACAACACACAACGCCCCAATACATCTCAGTAAAGAAGCACCATGAAGGAGAAACAAAAAAATCACCTCCCCAAGACCTAGAACCTTTATTAAGTCTTGTTATAAATAGGACTCGTGTAACCTTCAATGGCAGTTATAAATCAAGTTTTTATCTTCACTTATGTTTAGTATATTCTTTTAATATTGTAATTTTTTTTTTATGATTAATGAAATTTCAAGTTTTTAGCTTAAAATCTGTTTTACTCCATTTGTGATTCAAAGAGTTATCAAGAATCTTGCAATAACTTATATAAGAACTTAATTAAGCATATAGTTAATATGTTTTCCATTAAATATAAAGTATATAAGAAAAATTTTACAAAAACACAAAAAAAACACCCACCCCAAATACATAGCTTAAATGGATGATAAGCCAAACTGATGGGCTTATACAATACTACTTGTTGTACACAAGCAAGCTTATAACAAAGCTCATTTGAGCTTATTTGGCTCCTTGTTAACAAAGGGTTTGTAAGTTTTCATTTTTTCCATTTTTAGCTTATTACTATTCAACTTGCTTTATTTGAGCCTTATTACTTACTATGCTTATCTTTGCTTATTTATGTTTGCTTATGGTGTTTAGTGCTTATCTTGCTTAGGATATAGTTTAAAAGCTATTTGTGCAAGTTTTGTTAAAATCTGTCTATTTTAGCTTATAAATATGCATAACTGTTTAGCTTATTGTTCTGGCTTATTTGATGGTTTAAAGTTGTTTATTAGGATTGTCTTAAGCTATTTAATATCTGGTATTAAAGGTTTGTTCATAAAAAATCAGTTTAAGATGGTTTATAAGTTCTTAAAGGGGTGTTTGGTTTAACTATTTTTACTTGTTAAAATGGGTCAAGATGAGTTTTTACTCTTGGGTCAATTTAGTTTAGCTTAGATTAGTCCAAAAATTTAGTTTGTTTAAGTTTTTAAGTGTTAAAACTTAAAATCAAGGTTTTAAGAGCTTGTGGTTTGAGTCTGTGAGCTTATAGCTCATTTTATCTGCTTAATTGATTATGCTTTTGAATCTTGTGAAATTTTTGATGTTTATGTGTTTGTGCAAGTGTTAAAACAAGTTAGGATCAAAGTCATTAAGCCTGCATTTCTTGTTTTAAGTTTTTACCAATTCTGTCATTTTTTAACTAATTGTTGAAAAAAGAAGAAAATGTTTTTTCAATTGCTTACTATGGCTTATTCTGAATTTCAAAATGGTTTTTGGTTGTTGATATAAGTTCTTTGAGGTCTAATCTAGATCTGTTTTGAGGTTTTAAGATCATAAGGTTCAAATTGTTTCTTATTATTAAGGCTCAAAAGAAGGGTTTTGTTAATATTGCAAAAAAATCTTCTAAGTGTTTGAATCTGTGTGAAACACCTTATTCATTAAGCTTTTTAAGTACATTAATTGAATTTCAAACTCTTTTCTCTTTGTGCTTATTATAAGCTTTTGGGCCAAGCTTTTTATTTATAATATGACGTTTTCTTTTACAAAGCCATAAGGATCTGTTTTCTAGCTTAAAAATAAGCTAGAAAAGTCCCCTTTGGCTGTTTGCTTAATAATTTGGCCAAAAAGCTCATTTGCTTATTTAGGCTTATTTGCTTATTGTTTTTGCTTATCTTAGGTTTAGTATTGCTTGTTAGGTTAGTTTAAGTCCATTTTAGCTTATTTCTTTCAGTTTAGAGCTTATTTAAGCTTATTTGCTTTTTACCTTAAAAATCTTAAGTTTTATAGCTTTTTAAGTATTCTGTCTTTCTAGCTTATTTTATTTGCTTAATTTTTGTCAGTAATGCTTTTATTAGATATAGCCTTTTATCTGCTTTTACTCTCTTTCGTGTAGTTACATTTGCTTATTTAGTTTAAAAAAGCAAAACAGTTTAGCTTAAAGTCACTTAGTGTAATATAGCTTATTCTGTCAACTATAAGTGCTTATTCCGTGCTTATTTTTTATTTCTAAAAAAAGTGTTTTTGTAAAAGTTGCTTATTTGTTGCTTATCTAAAAAGTTATAAAAAAATGGCAAATCAAAAACATTTGGGAGTTGGGGGAAGTCCCAGGTGAGCAAGACTCGAACCCGGGACCTCAACCCCTACTCACCAAACGTTTTAACTCACACACTCACTACCACTAGCGCCCTTGGGACTTTTCCGTTAGTTCTTGCACATTCTATATACTTATACACGTTTTCATCTCTTTTTCTTATAAGCTCTTCGCAGCTTATTTTGGCTTTTTCTTAGCTTATTTGATAAGCTGGCTTAACCAGCTTATTTTTCCTAGGAACTTTACATCATTTAGGACTTTCCTGTAATTTTTTAGATTTTTCCTCCTTTATTTGTTATTTTTATTTATTTTTCGAAGTTTAAAAATTTAGAAAATCATTTAAAAATAGTAAATTAATTCAGAAAAATACAAAAAAATAGTTTTTAGTTTTAGAATTAATATTTTAAGGTTTACAAACTTTAAAAACATTTTTATCATTTTTAGATTTTAAATTTCATTTTTAGCTTTTTAAATTAATTTTAGGAAATAGTTTTTAATTATAAAAAGTAGTGAAAAATATTTTTCTGAGTTTTTATCACATTTTAGACTTTTCTAAAGTAGAAAATCATTTTTTGGAATTTTTAGGAATTAATTTGTCATTTTCTAGAATTTTAATTGATTAAATAGGTTTTTAATTCATAAAAAAATATAAAAAAGCCAAAAAAATATAAATCTTTTTTAGAAAATTTTCTTTTGTCATTTTAGAGGTTTAGAAACCAAATTTGCATTTTTAGGGTTAATATTTGCCTTAGTTGATAATTAGTCGCGTTTTTAGGATTCCCGTTTTCGTTTTTAGTTTAAAATTGTGTTGCTTTAATTGTTTTTAGTTTAAATTGCCTTAATTTTCCCGTAGACTTAGAAAACCAATCAAAATCTTTGTTCCATTCAGGCACCAAATATCAAACCGACAACCGACTTTCCATTGCATTCCTCGTTGGGGATAACGACCCGGGAATCATACTTCCGGATTTTCTACATTGAGATTTTTGATTCTTATTATATATTTATATATTTATTATATTTAATATATATAAAGGGTTGAATTTATCTCATTGTCAGTCTTTTACCAAACAATCCATACCAATTATAGCGTCGAAACTACCAAGTTCTATGGGCATTAAATTTATGTTGAATGGATGGTTCAGGAGATTTAATGTGCAACCCCTAAGGATAGTGTTCAACCCAATTATTCTCCCATCGGCTAGTTCAACGTCATAATAGTGATCTAGGGCAGTTGGAGTAATAGCAATTTGGGAGCTAAATGCAGTAGATACAAAACTCCTATCGGCACCAGTATCAAATAAGACAGAGGCATAGCGGTTGTTTAGAAGGAACGTACCCGTCACAACGTTTGAGTCTGGGTCAGTCCCTGCACGGCCTACCGCATACACCTTCGCTGGAGCATTGCCATTTCCACCTTGGTTACCACGATTGTTGTTGTTCTTTAGCTTTGGACACTCCCTCTTGAAATGCCCTTGGGCTCCACACTCAAAACAAGTAGGTCTCTGACCCGACCCGGTGCCCCTCTGATTGTTAGCATTGTTGGCATTTACCGTACCCCTACAGTCACGGGCAAAATGGCCAACTTTGTTGCATTTGTGGCATTTTGGAGCACATGGACCGTCATGGTGATAATTGCATTTAGCGCATAGGGGTTTAGATCCCCCGTATGGCTTCTTCTCACCAGTCCTTGCAGTGTAGGCCCGACCAGTGTTCTGCCTCTTGTTCTGTTGTTGTTGGTTCTGAGTGTTCCTTGAGGTGTCCTCAAACTTCCTTTTACTCTCTGTCTGGCGTTCAGCAAAAGTGCGGATTCTCTTATCCATCACTTTGATTGCCATTTTAGTTGCCTCTTGCATTGTCTTAGGCTTGGATGCTACTACACTTCCGTAGATCATTTCAGGTAAGCCACTGACATATTTCTCAATCTTTTCAGATTCTTCAAGAAACATTCTAACACACAGCAATGCCAGTTCCTGAAAACGTTGGTTATACCCTATCACATCGGTACCTTTCACTTTCAAATCTCATAGTTCGACTTTAAGCTTCTTAATCTCGGTCCTCGGGCAGTAATTGTCAGTCATCTTCTTTTTTAGTTCTGTCCAAGTCATGGTATAAGCAACATCGTTACCAACAGTCCTAGCGTAGGAGTTCCACCACGTTAGAGCATTTGCTAGAAGAGTACGAGTGGAGAACTTGACTTGGTTTTCCACATAATAGTTGCTTATACGGAACACAGTTTCCATTATCTCAAACCATTGAGTCAATTTGACAACTCCTTATGTGCCTTTGAAGTTTAGAGGTTGGAACTTCATGAAGTCTGGGTAAGTGCACTCACAAGTGGCTTGCTTATTTCTTCTAACACCCATTCCTGAATTATGGTTGTCTTCGCCATTCGTGCTTCTGATAGAATCACGTGCTGCCAAAGCGGCAGTAACACCTTGATCAATCATTGCCTGAAGCTGGCTATTATTGATAGATGTGGTGTTGGTTGTTTCTGGGACGATTGTTGATTTGGTGGTTCGTTTTGGTTCTATTTTCTTCAAATCACAAGAAAATATAATACTCGTTAGATTTCATAAAATCATAACCACGACATGACATATACCCAATAAGTAAAATGAAATCACATCACACAGTGAAATGCACAACTGAATTAAAATTAACAATGGTGTAGCTAAATCGACATTCATTCATAATAAATTCGATTACAGACATGATTGGTTTAAATACAAAACGATCACAATGATTAGGTTACAAGATAAAAGAATATATACAACCTAAAGCCATACTAGCCGGGAGTTACTCGTAATACTTAGTAGGTTGTACAAAATGATATGATCCTTTTGTATAAATATAAATATAAATAAATATATAAATATAAATACGTAAGGATAAAAATCAAATAGTAAGTATTCCAAGAGGCTTTTAAAAGATTCGCTTTTATCCAAAGCACAATCCCTCAAAACCTACCCGAAGTCGTAATCCCGTCGAGGTGCAAATTGAAAATCGAATTACGTTTGTGATCGCGTGAATTGAATGGATAAAGATTTTTTTGGATTGGATTACTAATTCTATAATTAAAATGCAAAAACGAGTAAGGGAAACCTAAAAACGAAAGCTAAAAGTTATTTAAACTTAAAAACGAGAACCGGGACTTAAACCCGTTCTTTAAAAACTAAACTTTTACAAAAATAACCCTACGAGCACAAATTTAATTTTCCTAGGTTCTATTTGATAAAAGAAAATTTTGAAAAAAAGAATTTTATTTTTTTGACTTTTTAATAATTTATTATGAATTAAAAACGATTTTAAAAAGAAAAATTAATTAAAAATATTAAACTAATGAGGAAAATTACGAAAAAATACAGAAAAGTAGATTAAGACATGCTGGTTCTATGAAAAATAAAAGGGGAAAAAGACAGCTTATAAATAAGCTGTTAATAAGCCAGAAATGCTTATAAGCTACAAAGTGCAAAATGACTATATATATTAAATGTTGCAAACTCTAACTGAAAAAGACCCAAGGGCGTTTTGGTAGCAGAGTGTGTGTGTGAGGTGTTGAGTATGCAAGGGGGAGGTCCAGGGTTCAAACCTTGGCCTCCCTTTTTGATAAAAATATTTTTTTTCTTTATTTTTTTAAAAACTTATAAAACTAAAAAAAATATGAGACTTAAAAAAAACAATTTTTTAGAAACTCAAAATAAGCTCAGAATAAGCAAAAAGAAAACAGGCAGATTCACTCTTTACACTAAGTGTTTTTAAGCTAAAATGATGGGCTACTTTATGGACAAATAAGCAAATATAAACCACAAATAAGCCAAGACAGATGGTGACAAATTTCTAATAAGTTAACCTAACTAAAATAAGCACAAGAAACAGACAGATAAGCAACAAAGATAAGCAATAAGCAAATGGCTACACTGGTAGGCAAACAACCCAAAGGACCACTTTTGGGCTTAAAGATGGGCTTATAGGCTACAAATATCAGCAAAGAACAATGAATTTGAAAAGCAAATAGGGCATAAAAATTGCTAGTGAAACTGGCTGTGTGCACAGGGTATGCAGTTTTTGGATCTTCTTAATAATGACAAAATGCAATAAGCAGGCCTAGTAAATAAGCTGTAAAATAAGCTTAAAATTGAAAAACAAATGAAAGCAAATTTAGTTTGACTCAAAAGGGGCTTGTATTCAAAAATTTAAAAGTTATATACTATTTTAAACATCTGATATTTTGAAAATGAAAAAGCTATTTTAAAGCAAAAAAAAAGACTCAAGTAACTGTGACTGTAACACCCCCAAAATCAGGTAGCAGCGGAATGGTAACAATGGGGTGCTACGTCAAAGTACAAAAATCAAGATATAGACTCTCAAGTAACTTTAGTTAATACAGATGGAGTGGGACAGGAAATGAGTATTGTGTTCAAAGTTTTGTTTGGCAAAGATTCATTTTTCCTTTCGCTATGTTCTTTCAAAGCTAAAAACGAATTTTAAGTCACTAAAATTTGGAAAGTAAAAAAAATGGCTTTTACTAAGGATGTGAAATGAACAGTTTTATGAGTAGAAAAACAAAAGAGAACCTGAAAGATTTGTGACTACGCTGCATTAGAACCATTTTTAAAAACACTAATAACACAGGTTTAGAAAAGCTAGTTTTGAAATCCCTAATCTAATAAGCACTCTCTTAAATGTTTGTCACCAATTTTTAAAGTACTTATAGAAAAATGAGTTCAAAATCAAGCTTAAGGACTCTAAACACTGAAAACGGTGATTTAAAAACACTTAATAAGGCCTTAAAATTTTGAAAACAATTACAAAACAGCTTAAAAAGGTATGCCAAAGATGGCCAAATGACCCACTTGATTTTTAAACTCAAATTGACCCGTTTTCACCCTTGACCCAAACACCCCTTAAAGATTGAAAACTGAAATTTAAAACCGATTACAAGGAATTTAAGCAAAGGTTTTGGGAAACAGATAACAAGCAACAAGTTTTAGGAAATAAGAAGCAAAAAGCAAACACAAATAAGTAGTAAAATAAGCAAGATAGCAATAAGCAGTTTACAAGGAAAATAGGCAGATTTTGAGCAAACTTAGAACGAATGACAAATAAGCAATAAAAAGGAACTAGTAAGCATAAGACATCACAATAAGTATAACAAAGCAAGAATAAGCTGAAATAAGCACTAAATAAGCACTGCTACAGTAATTTTTAAAAAAAATATGAAAATGAAACTCACAACAGTCCTTAGCTTATGGCAAGTGTATAAGCTCTCAAGAAGCTTAATGACAAACCTATATGCTTCCCATAAGCTCTAAACCAATGGCCATCCCTTATAAACCATGCTCCAATGAGTGATTGATTCTTGATTTTTTTTGGATTTTTAACTTTTTTGACAGAAAATGAAACAAGCTTTGATATAAACTTTTAATATCTTAAAAACTTATATAAGAGCTTATAGAACAGTTTAAGACAGTATTTAAATGACAATAAAGCTTAAATGACAATAAGTTAAAGAAAACTTGTAAATTTTCATTAACAAAAATAAGGATTACAAGACTAAAATTTAAATGACAATAAAAGTAAATGACAAGTAAAAAGACAGTAATAAAATGGTACAAATTCTTGAATACAAGCTTTTGACTTAAACACAAAAATTCGACAAAAGTTCATAAGCTACAAGTAACAACTATTTATACTAAAACTTGAGCTTGAGGCTGTGTTTCTTTGGTGAGATACTTCAACAGCTGTGCTTGTTGTGTGAGAGGAAAGCATAAATCAATCTTGGCCTTTAATCTTTCTTGGCCCCCAAGCCGTGTGATCTTAGCCCTTTTTTTTGTAGCCAATGAATGCATTAGGGATTGCCAAGCTGGCTCTTGTCTGTTTGTAAGGTGGGGGAGTGGGATAGTGATGGGTGTCTTATCTTGTAGTTGCAAGATTTGCAAGAAAAAAGACAAACAGTGTTTATTGTTGTTTGGCGGGAACAAAGGAAGGGGTACTCTGTTTTAACTTATGTGCATGGTACGAGTTTGGACATTTGGCAAATATGGTCCCCCAACGTGTATGTATGTATTACATTGATGGTCCTTGTGGGGGTACAGGTTTGAGGGTTTGATGACATTAGTCCCTCAAGGTATATCTTGGTGTTGCAAAGTTAGTCCTATGAGGACTAACGAGGGTTAAGTTAAAAAGGTATGGATATAACAGTCGTTAAGGGCCATATATGTTTAACTGTTTTGGGCCATATTTGTTTGTTTTAGGCCGGTTGGATTAAAAAGGGGAAATGGGCTATTTTAATTTACATGGGCTTTAAGGTCTTCATGTAATGTGTAAATGGGCTAACCCGGCCCATTAGATGGGTACGGGTGGGCCTATTTAACATTTCTTCGGTTACGGCTTCGGGTTTGACCTTTAATTTTTCTGGGTTGACTTTGACTTTGACTTTTGTTAATTTTGGCTTCGATTTGACTTTGTCTTTTCACGCTCTTCCATTCCGTGCTCGATTTTGTTGATTTTTGCTTCATTTATCGTCCTTTTGTCGGATATCCGTTTCCTGCACAATATAAGTGAAAACATACAAATACAAATGTATTTTTGGTACGTTTTGGGTAATTTAAGTCCGATTTTAAAGGAAAAAGGTATGTGTAATTAAGCACATACCAGAGTGATTAGTAAAAACATTAGTATTCCATTAGCCAATCAAATTGGTTTTAAGGTCTGTTTGACATGAGCTTATTTGAAGCTTTTTGAGCTATAATCTTTTTGTATTTTGTATAAAGCTTGAATCTGAGAAACTGTTTAGTTTGGTTTTCTTTGTTAGAAGCTTTTATTTATAAGATAGCTCCAAATGTGAAATATTACATATCGAATATGATTCAATAAATAAGGTGGTCATCCTAAAAATCCACTCAACTATATGATAATATTAAATATATAACTAGGATGGTAAATCAGCAAACTACATCTTTGATTAAACGATTCATTGTGAATGATTATTTTTGTTTAGATTCAACTTAGTGGATGAGGAAATACAACTCATAAATAGATCAGAACGATGCTTCCATTGGTTATATACATCATTTCTTTGTTTTTACCTTTACATATGATATGTGAATATCAAAAGAAATTGCTAATATGACGTTCTTTCTGTTTCTTCAGAGTCATCTTTGACCACCTTACGCGTCAGACAACTTAAATGAAACAAAGTGTGTGCTTGAGTTCACTACTAGAATGTTGAAGGGAGCTAATTCACCTATTTCTACTACCAGCAAGATATGATAAAGGCAAATTTCACCAGGTATATAGGTACATATGTCATAACATAGACCAAACTGCAATTAAAGCTTCATTTGTATGGTCACATCCGATAGCGACTTTATCTATTTCTAAAAAGAGAAATGACCTTTTATATCTATTCCTACAAAAACTTATTTTTGCTCAAATTTTAGTGTTAGTAAGGGGTGTTTAGGTAAAGCTTATTTTTGGTGTATATTAGTTTTTCTTTTTCTATGAAATATCTATTGATTATATGTATGGAATGTATAATCCTTATTGATCATGGTTCGGTAGGTGCTTTGGAAGCTTCAATAGTTAAATGGAACGTAAGGCCGGTTTAAAGATGGAAACCAACTACTGGACGAAATGTATCATAAAGACGATGCTACCTCTACAATTTGGGTATGACTTTTCATATATAAGTCTATTTTTAGGTTATGATTATTACTAGAGCTTCTGTGGAGTCTAGAAATACATTAGTCAATTAAATGGCAAAAGTGTTTTGATTATGTACTTGAATGATGTATGCGAGAATATATTTGATCGTATTGATTAAGTTAGTCTGATAATGAGATGAAATGTACATTTTCATGACCTTAGTTTTATTATGTTGCTCGAGCTACATATAAATATGCAATAGCTATTAAGATCCCCTAATAAGCTAACCTAAACACCCACTTCATAAAGTGAATTATGTATATTCATATATCTCGGGCCATGACAACCTTTTTGTAGAATCATTCTGGGAATTAATGCCTTTTAACTTCCATTGAGTTCTGATAAAAAGAAGCAATAAGTGGAAAAAAGGGCAGGTTGGTTAACGTGTCAAAATGGGTGGGTTGATGGGTTGGTAAAGATGTAGGGTTAGCTGGACCTTTAGTATTCTATCCCTTTATTTATGTTTTTGACACCTAGATTTGTGTTAAGATTATATGGGGAAAATTGAGAATGTCACAGATGTGTTCATACATGATGGAGCTAGCCTCTATTGGGAAAACTTAAAGTTCTTATTGGCATAACTAGTGTTAACTACTATAGTATTTGACAAATCATTTTAAAAAAGTGATTATCTATGTTTTCTTAGAAAGAGACAGTTTTAAAAGAGCATGTCACTTTTCTACAAACGCAATGCCAGTTACCTCTTTTTATGTGTTTAAATGTTAAGAGTTACATAGCCAATGACCAAACTCTTTCCATTTTACAGGAAAGATGGGCAGTTTGACAAGTGTGATACTTAGTGGTTAAAGAAACTAATTAATCAAGGGACCGTGTTTTTTATAACTGCTGCTCATGAGGCTGAACCGGAAATATATGCTACATTCTCTTAATTTTCATGTGTATCAGATGTTGTTTTAGGAGCAGACTTAGTATTTATTTGACTGCTATTGGGGAGGTAAACATGAACCGACTGCTTTTGTATCATGTAAAGATGTTATAATATCTTCTAATGACTTGCCATCCCTGTGTTCCTATAGATGTTAAGCTTCCCTTAAATGAGTTGCTTCTCTTCTATAAGACTGGACATGACTAAAATGACAATGTGAAGAAAAGATGGTATTCGGATTAAACTGTATGAGGAATGGTTCATGATCAAAGTAGTTATGAATGGTATGAAGAGAAAGATAGTAACCGGAAGTTGTAACTCAGATTTGAACTCGATAAGAATTGCTAAAGCTGTAACTCATTTGGGTACTATCTCCACCACTAAAGATTCGTTTGTTGAAGAGAACACACACATCTAACAACTCAATTGATTCTCAGTTAACATAATATTTGTATTGTTTAACTCGAGAGAATGGGACAGTAGGGTATAGCCCATGACTCCTCACATAAGATCTGTTTTGGATTATGCCTATCGGCTTATTTGTGAGTGAAAATACATATTTTAGTTGGAGTTCTGTCTCTATTTCCTTTCTGCAAAATTAAATTGTATTTTGGGTTATGGATAACGGTTTTTGAAAGCGTATTTAGTGATCCTAAGCTTGAATTTTACATATGACACAGACACAACAGAGTTACCAGCATACCGGGAACACGGGCTTGACCCGCTTCAACACCTTTCATTAGGTCAGCGACTCCAAGAGCCCTAGTCATCTTTGTTATGCTGATCGACTCAGGTAATTCGCTACTCTCCTGCACTTTATGATGCGCTTTTTTCAGAACTTCTATTTCAACTCAGCTGATGGATGTTAGCTTTCCTATATTCTAGAATAACTTTAGATTTTTTCTTTGAATGCAGGTCATATGGCGTGTCTATACCAGATATAAACTCAACAAATGGACGTAAAGTTGGGAAGTCCATCTGAAAATATAAAACCATACAATTAGAGGGAACGCTGCCCGGTTAGCAATGGTTTGACTTGCCCCCTCCCCTATCCAACTCGGCCCAGTTTACGTGATGGTTGAAGTCTTCTATTGAAGGTGCAAACGTGTCAAGTTCAGTGTTTGATTTCATAATTTGATTTCCCACGGTATGTTAACAGTCCATGTATTCAATTTAATTTTAACACGTAGGTGTAAAACATGACGGATAAGTGAAAGGAGAACACTTACAATGATAAAAGCAAGAAAGTTTGAATACTTACTTTGTTCATTCTTACCTGTGTAAAAATGTTCAAACAGTGCATTATTTTCTAATTTCCTTTAAATAAGACAAGTTTTTAGTTACTAATTAATGTTACGCCTTCTCTATATGACCCTAACAGAGCCAAACCAATTTGCATACCACGAGCAGTCACAAACACCCCTTGAGATAAAGCGAATCGATCTTGAGAGATCTTTTATCTTCTTTCTTTTGGGATCAGTCTGACTTCTCCCCTTTTCAAGTGTTTTAGGACTTTACATTAACAGGTTTTTTGTGATTAGTGTGATTATAGGTTGGACGCGGGTGTTTGTTTCGGCTTATATAGTGAGCTCATGGCTTATTTGGTTTTCGGCTTATGTTTCATAAGGCCACTTTTTTGGATTATTTTGAAACTTTTCGGCTTATATAAACTTATTATGACATGATAAGCTTATATAAGCCGAAAAGATTCAAAATAAGACACAAAAAGTGCGCTTATGAAACATAAACCGAAAACCAAACAAGCCACAGAGCCAAAACATAGCTAATCTCTCTCTCTCTCTCTCTCTCTCTCTCTCTTTTATGGTTGCATATACTTAAACTTAAGCCATAAGCACGTTCAATAAGTTTGAACAAACACTCAGGTTATTTGTTTATGCTTATATTTAGCTTTCTAAATATGACCCGACCCGTTTACTTTTTTTTCTTCTTTTTTTTCTCAATTTTTTTACTAAATGATCTATCAGATATTTATGAAATACCCCATCACACTATTCGTCAACGAAAACCGCCATAATTTTAAAAAACCCGCACTTCACGGCGAAGCGTGGGTTACAAACCTTGTTTACTTAAAATTGTAAGCCTTCAAATAATATGATTACAACACTAAAATATAGTTCATCTATTTTATATATGATTACACTTTCACAAAGTACTTCTTGCTATAATAAGAAAACAATACAGTTTATGTAGCCAAAAGTACTTTCAAACACATCCCTGAAGAAAAAACTACAAGGATGCATATATCATAGATGCACCAACTTCAATTCTTCTAATCTGTAGAAGCAATAGCCATTATTCTTTAACAACGTCTCAAAACGCTTGCCACAGGCACAACTAAACACAAATCTTAAATCCCCGTTCTTGAGCTGCTCTACTCCTACACATTTATCTTGCTCTTATAAACATTTCCATAATCAACCAATCAATATATTTTAAATTTATATATACACCTTTTATTAATCAGTATATAGTTTTATGGGGGACTAACTTAGAAGATTCTACAAACATGTAAATCAGCCTGCATGCGCTTCTATTACAAAGAAAAGCAATAAACCCAAAAAGCATCTAGCCTGCCTTGATAAAATCTATATGAATAATAAACATAGCTACTAAAACAAAACGAATCAAAACGGGTCAATTTATGTAATATCACTACTGACTA
>BQNB010064855.1:592-14931 GCA_026074375.1 Tanacetum coccineum
AGAGAGAGAGAGAGAGTGAGTGATACGTTTCAAATAGTATACGTAATAATACCAAAGTAATGAACTTTCGAAACTACCCTTGAGGACAAAGGTAATAAGGAAAATCTTACAAAAATATCGTACGTTAACCGGTAAGTGTTCACCGGGTCGTTTATACCCCAAGAATTATGAAATTGAGACTTCGTTTTTATTTGGACAATGATTTGAATTGGTTTCAAATATTTTGAATTGACTATCTGTTTCTACAATTAAAAACACATAAAACATATAAAAGAAGGTAAACAACTAATCAATTAAACAAATACAGGAATTAAAGAAAATGCGACAATTAAAAACCTAATTTATCAAAAATTAAACCTAGAATGATTTTTTAAACTTTTCCTAATCCTAATTATAAGAAAAGGCTAAGGAAATCCTAAACCGAGAGTGCTTAAAGTTTAAAACAAAGAAAACGAGAGCGGGAATCAAATCCCGTTCTTTAAGAAAATGAAATTCCAAAATCTTAACCCTACGAATGTAAATCTAAATCCTAAGCCTTCTAAATATTAAAAGAAAATTTTATAAAATAAGAATTTTATTTTTTTGATTATTTTTCTATTTTTTATGACTTTTTAAAGTTTGTAAACAAAATAAATGTACGAAAATTATAAAACTTTGAAATAAAAATCTAAAAAAATTACTGAAAATAGCTAAAGCTGAAAAGGTTATAAGAAAATTGCTAATTAAGAAAAAACTAAAATGAATAAGCCAGAAAAAAAAACTTATAAGCACTCGAAGTGCTTATTTAAAAATGAAAAAGAAAAAGGGGTAAAAGTATAATGTGTGCACCTTAGGACAGAAAAGTCCCAAGGGCGCGGATGGTTTGTGTGTGTGTTTGTTGGACGTGTGGGTGTTAAGAGATAGGTCACAGGTTCGAACCTGTGGCTTATCTTTTTGTATATATATATATATTTATTTTTTTTTGAAAACTTTTTGAACTAACTTATAGAACAACTGAAAATAAGCAGAATTTGTAAAAACAACTTTTTATAAAATCCACTAAATAAGCTAGAAAATAGCTTAAAAACTTGACAGAAAACACTTAACTCTTTTTTACTTTATAACAAAACTTAATTAGCTTAAAACTTGAATAAGCTAAAGCTAGAACTTAACAAGCTACAAATAACCTACAACTACCTAATAAGCAAATTTGAGCAAGAAATAAGCAAAAAGAAGAAGCCATAAGCTGAAAAATTCAAATAAGCACTTTGGTGCAAAACAGTTCTGAAAACAGACAAAAGGGACTTTTTGAGCTTATTTTTAAGCCATTAAATGGATCCTTATGGCTAAACCACTTATACCATTAGAAAGCTTGTCTAAAACACTGCTTAAAACACTAATCAAAAACTATTTTGAAAATCAAATAAGCTAAGAATAAGTTAGATGAAAAAGTCAGTTCATACTGATTGAAGTCAGTATGTGTTGATCTTATTTTTTATATGAAAAGACAAAGGATAAATTTGCAGATCAAAAACAGATACACAAATAAGCTTTTTAAGCTAAAATAAGCCCTAATATAACTAGATTGGTCTAAAATCTACTTGTGCTCCAAATTTTAAGCCCTATCTCCTACTTTAACTATCTGAATTTTAAGCTAGAAAATAGCTATAAAGCCTTTTATGCTGCTGATGAATTTGACACTTAAATGACTAAAAACTTAAAACCAAATTATACAGAGCTAAAAACTTAATTCCTACAACTTTGAAACACCAAAACAAGAGTAATTTGATAAGCTAAAATAGCTAGAACCAAATTGAAGCTAAAAGAGCTTATGGATAAGAGCTTATGACAATAGATTCTATCTAACAAACAAAACCTTATCAAAAATAATCTAAGCCTACAAAAGCCATAAATCCTGATCTGATAATCTTAAATATCATACTTCAAACCTATTTAAAGAACCAAATGGCTTTGACAGCACTAACTCAAGTTAGTGATGCCTTGTGCCAAAGACCCCTTTAAAAGGCTCAATACCATATCTAGCTTATGAAATTCAGTATTTAAGCTCAAAGTTCAAATTCCAGATGCTAATTAGCTTTTACAAGACCTATTGAATAGATTTTAACAACTAAATAAGCAGGAGCAATAAGCTAACAAATAAATGCTAATATTTTTGGTTTTTTTACTATTTGATAAAAAATACTTGCAAATTAAAGATCTAAACTAACCTTTAACTAAATTAAACATTAAAGTACTATAATAAGCAACATTAAGCTAGTCTAAACAGGAATAAGCAGATAATAAGCAGTTATAAGCTAAATTGCAATATTAAAGCTATAAAAAGTAAAATGAAAACTTACAGAAGCTTCTGCACAAACAAGGCTATTAAATGCTCTTATGAGCTGATCAAAAAGCTCTAGCTTATCATTGATAAGCTAGTGAGGTCTTGGAAGCCTATCCAGGTCTGGCTTCCCTTCCATATTAAAAGCTGTGGTAAATTTTAGAGGAGGATTTGTTGATTAATCAAACCCAGTTAAGCTTTTATGAGCTTAACTAAGTGTAAACAAACTAGAGTAGCTTAAGATAGCTTATGAGGAGCTTATGCTCAATTTAAACATAAGTTGCTAAATATAAAGTAACACTGAATTTAACAAGTTATAAGAGAAAACTAAATTTTATTAAAACTAAAAGCTGATTACAATACTTGAAAAGAGATTACATGGAATTTAAAGAACAAAAGCTAAAAATTACAAGCTACAAACTAAATTAAGCTACTCCTATTCTACTTTCTAAAACTAGATCACTGTGAGTGAGAGATGAGCTCCTTATATAGGCAAGAGAGGAAGGATCTAGGCTCATACACGCTCCTTGGCAGCTTTAGATCTTGGCCATCCATTCGCGCCCTTTTTTCTCCTTTTTATAACTTCGTTTATTTGACCCGATTTAAATGATGTTTGACTTGGGCTTATTTTGATAACAACGGGATTGGGCAGGGGTAAATGATTTTGGGCTTGGGTAAAAGGTTAAAAGGGTTTATATATTTTGACTTAACGACCGTTAGTCTTTTAATATAAAAGGATTAACGGTGTTATTGATTTAGGGACTTTAGGTGAAAATGATTTAACATTAAGGGCTTTTTTTTGGTGATTTCAAAGGTTTTGTCATCTTATGGGTTGACCAATGTTTGACCATGGTTGACTTTTGTTGACCAAAGCTTGATAATTCCTGGCTCTTGTGTACTCTTTCCGTTCCCGTGTCCGTTTTTGTCCGGTTTTGGCTCTTTTCTTGTGATTTTTGCAATATCCGTACCTACACATTCACAAAAGACAAAATACACATATACAAGCATAATTATGCACATTTTCATCTTTTTAGGGTTATTTTTGATATAAAAAGGATATGTGATTTCTCACATATCAATATCCAACAAGCTCAAAACATCTATCAGCAGTATGACCATTCATATTGCAGTGAGTACAAACAAGATTAGGTCTAGTAAGCTTTCTGGGCAGATTGCTAGAACCAGATCAGTTCATATTTCTAGGATTAGTCCTTGCCACAAAAGCAGTATTATCATTACTAGTTTTAGACACATTATGAGACTGATTTTGTTAATAAACGACACGTACCCACCACGTGTATCAAAAGGGTCTGCGTTTTGTGGTATAAACAACGGATAAGGGTAGAAAACTAACGGGATGGGTCGGGTGACATTAAATATGATATGTTTGACCGAGATGGGTTATAATTATTGCTTGGATCGGGTAGCGGGTCGGGCCGGCCATTTAATGCATACAATCATGGTAATTGTATTATGTATTGTATAATTACTACCATATATATGTGTGAGATCTTAGCCTAAAAACCATGGTTCTAAAAAGCGCGCTATAGCGGCGCCATAGCGCGAGGCGTGGCATCCACGTTACGAAACAGGCCAATGCGTCGTCTTTAGGCGTAGCGTGCAATAAAGCGTGATAAGGCGTGATAAAGCGTGCGGGTGACATTAAATATGATCTGTTTGACCGAGATGGGTTATAATTATTGCTTGGATCGAGTTGCGGGTCGCGCCAGCCATTTAATGCATACAATCCTGGTAATTGTATTATGTATTGTATAATTACTACCATATATATGTGTGAGATCTTAGCCTAAAAACCATGGTTCTAAAAAGCGCGCTATAGCGGCGCCATAGCGCGAGGTGTGGCCTCCACTTTACGAAACAGGCCAATGCGTCGTCTTTAGGCATAGCGTGCAATAAAGCGCGATAAGGCGTGATAAAGCGTGCTATAGCGTGCTATAACGTGCCTTTTTTGAAGCTTTTAAAAGTTTTCATGGATTTGAGCTTATTTACAAGTATTTATGATTTGGGTTGTATGGGATTCGGGCTTAGTAACTCTATAACTCAATTTTAAGCCTAGTAGCTAACTAATATTGACCACTCTATAAATATTTTTTGTCGCCTTAAAAACGCTATGACGCAACGCCTCATGCTTGGCTATGCCGCCACACCATGCTTGCTAAAAACTTGGAAAAATTCTGAGCCTGAAACTCTGCCAAACTAAAAGACCTATCCACACAATCGGAAGTACTACTGACACATAGAAAAATAGATTCATAAGATAAATATTTTGAAGGCGCCTTATATAGTTTTTTGTTTTTGCCAAATAATTGCATTGAGGGTAGTAGAAAATTGCATATAAATTTATAACAAATGTAGTACTGAGTTTATTCATCAAGGTACAATGGATACTCATTACATAGAATAATACTCAGTAATAAACTTCCATACGTTTAACTCCCATATATCTTTGAAAACGTTAGAAAAGATTGATGATGAGAGAACTTAATGCCTCATCCGCAAGAATCTTATACATTTTGTCGGATGGATGAACCGCGTCCCAAAACAAATACCTTTCTCGGTTCGCACATGCATCCAAGCCTTTACAAGTGATGCCATATTCAAATGTTCCTGTTCCACAACATCCCTTTGAAGTCTCTACAAAGCCTGTATGTAGTATTATTTCATTAAAAGTTATAAATTGAAACAACATTCAAATGCTATCTCATGGAACTATCTAAAAGGGAGTACTACTTACCGTATTTTTTTGGGTTCTGAATTGCATCTTGAATCAAACCATAAGCGTCTACGTAGGAAGTTTTCATCTTTAAATCTTCTTTCATGGTGACCAATGCTTTTTTAATCTTGAGATCGAATGAATGTGCTACATTGTTGTAATCATTGTCACATTCGGTTGTACCCTTCAATGTTTTAACCAAAGGCATACATCCAAAAGGAACAACTCCAACAACCACTAACCTTCTTGCTCCTAGTCTATGCATTTTCTACACATATCAACCAAATTCGTTTAACTTTGTGAAAATAAAGATATTAATGTTTAGCTTTTGATAAATGTAAGAAGGACAACCTTGATGTATCCCTGAAAGAGGGAGACCAAGTAATCCTCATACTGATCGATGGTGTATTGGGAACTTCGTGTGGGCTCTACATAGTAGTTTTGGAGAAAATCATTTGTTCCCATGCTCAATACAAACACGGCATTGTTGATAGATTCTGCAGCCTTTTTTGCTCCTATATTCATGCTAAGGTGCCGTTTGTAGTGCGCAAAATACTTCAATTGGTGTGACAACGTCAACACATTCTACACAATAACGAAAGATCAATCATGTGAAATTTTTGGGCTTATACTCCATGATAAGCAGTTTTCTCATCATAGTTCAAAACAACGCTAAGAGTGCTATGACCATTATACTTTCTGTGCTTGTATATTACGGAGTATTGATTAAATCTAGGCTAAAACAGTAAAAACTTTCCCCATTGGTTAAGTACCTAAGTACATTTATGGTCATCATTCCAGTGGGTGCAGAATGGTTCACAGTGATTGATATGGATCCAAATTTTTCTTAACATTTTTAGTCAGCTATACTCAGAGTTATTACAGTTATTACGCAAGCAGAAAAGAAGCATACCGAAACTTGAGCAGTAAAGTTATCATAGCCAGAAGCGCTGGAAGCAAAACTAACACCGTGGGAAAGATCAAAGGGCGTTGGTGATCCTGCCTCGAGATAGGGTCGAATTTCTTTCGTGTAACCCAATGCCTCAGCTATATACAAAAATAATCAAACAAATAATGTTTATGACGAAATCCATAAGACGACTATTTCAAGCTCAACTCAACTCGATAATATTACTAATACTTATTAATTATTTATAAATAATAATTTTACTAAAGATTGGTTCAAATAATATGAAATCAAAATAATATGTATTTTGATTTTTTTATAAAATATACTTAACTCAATCTTATAACAAGTGCAATATATTGTAGTAGATGTAAATTTAGCGTAGCATGGCTCAGTTAAATGCTACACTAAATTTACATCTACTACAATATATTGCACTTGTTATAAGATTGAGTTAAGTATATTTTATAAAAAAAATCGTATTTTTTATTTAATCCATGGACAAGTATCTTAATTTGTTAGCATTTCAATGCAATAAAATCCCCGATGCAATAGTTTTTCTCAATTAATACAAATGCTCAACTGCAATGTCAGGAGAGGTGCAAATATGCTCGTATATATTGCCTTTTTAATATAGTAAAATACATTTTGTTCATCGTTTTATATTCATGTACTGTATTAACTATTTATTCATTTAGAATAAGGACCACTTTTTTGTTTTAATCCATTTAATTTAGGAGGTTTTAACCCACCGTCATACATAATTAAATAAAGTAAAAACATATAGATAGGAGTAGCGCTTGGCTCACACCATTTTTACAAACAAATGTCCACACCCACATGTGGCATGTGGGATGTACCAATTAAATTGCATGAAATTTTTATTTTTTAATTTTTACTCTCCATAATCAAGTAACACTTATTTACGTGGATAGTTTTTTGTAAAAATTATTTGAGTCTAGCATTTCTCTAAAGATATATATAGAGAATTTAACATTTCCGTACGTGTGTGTTTGTTGCTTGACTACTTTTATGACTTTCTTAGACAGTTTAAAATGTAAGATTGCTGTTTGCATTCTTTTGCCCTACTTTTTATGAGATTGTCTAACGAGTGCCCTCAGGGCATTGCTTAAGGTGCATTAATTCATTCTGAACTTACCTTATAAATTGAAAAATGAATTTAATACACATTAATTGATCTTATAATTTACCTTAATTAGTTCTGAATTTGTATTTAATAAACCTAAAGTTTCTTTATTTAATCATTTAATCTAATGCCCTGAGGGCCACTCGCAATGACGGAGCAGTGGGGGGGGCTGGGGGGTGCTCGGCCCCCCCAACAGGCGATGACTTGTTTTCTTCATGGCGATTAAAAGCGTGAAGAAAAGCACTTTTTTTGATCGGAAATCTATCGAAGCCCACCCCTAAACATTATCTGGAAAAAAAATTTGAGCCCCCCCTAATTAATTTCACTTTCTGCTCGGTCTGGGCACTGTTAGACAATCCCACTTTTAATTAATAATTTTTATATATCAAAATGTCGGGAATGTAGGCATATATAGTACTGTTAAATGTTAACGGGTTATGCAGATCAAGAATCTCATATATATTCTGTATAAATTTCTTTTTCTCTCATAAGATCTATTATATTGTAATAAAGCTAATACGTACTTTTGTTACGGGTTAGTAAATAACAAATACTCCTTAGTAACATATACAGTATGAAAACAGGTTGACGTACCTATGTAATCAGTGGCAAGTCTTCCATTACTAAAACGCCCGGTGGGGTGCCCGCTGAAGAAGTCCATCCCGTAAGGTGGAAAGTTACTCTTAGCGTCTGTTTTAAGGCCATTGTTGTTCCCTGGATCCACACTCGAATCACCAAAAACAAACACACCACTTACATTATTCTTAGTTGCAATCAGTCTTATTTGAGCAACTGTAAGCGCATTAGCTGGCCGAATACCGGTCAAAGCAAGAAACAGAAAGGTCAAGCATCATACATGGGTAGCCAACCCAGTCATGGTAAAGAAAAGTAACAGAGGGTGGAGGATGTGTGTTGATTTCACATATATAAACAATGCCTGCCTCAAAGACTGCTACCCTCTACCTGAAATTGACTGGAAGGTAGAATCCCTCTCAGGATTTCGACTGAAATGCTTCTTGGATGCCTACAAGGGTTATCACCATATTTAAATGGCAGAAGCAGATGAAGATAAGATGGCCTTCTTCGCATGAGAAGGGGTCTTGTATTACCAAAAGATGCCTTTTGGATTAAAGAATGCTGGAGCAACATACCAAAGATTAGTAGACAAGGTCTTCCATGATCAATTAGGGAGAAACCTTAAGGCATATGTTGATGAGATGGTGATCAAAAGTACGTTTGAAGAAGAAATGTTGGCAGATATTAAGGAGACTTTCGAGAAGTTTCAATCAATCAACATGAAGCTCAACCCGAAGAAATGTTCCTTCGGCGTTAAAGAGGTCTCATTCTTAGGAAACCTCGTTACCAAGCAGGGGATATGAGCTAACCCCTCAAAGGTAAAAGCCATCACTGATGTCGAACAGCCAAATACGCTCAAAGATGTACATAGCCTCAACAGAAAAATAGCAGCCCTCGGCCGTTTCCTATCAAAGGGCGCCGAAAGATCCCTTCCCTTCTTCAACGTACTCAAAAGCTGCACAGATAAGAAGAACATACAATGGACACAAGAAGCAGAAGCGGCATTCTAAGAAATGAAGAAATTTGTGGAGATACTGCCAACGCTTATGGCACCAGTACAAGGAGAGATTCTGATGATGTACCTCACAGCCTCGACAAAGAGTGTAAGTGCAGCTTTGTTCGCAAAAGGGGAAGAAGAATAGGTTCCCATTTACTTTATAAGCAGAGTTCTACAGGGGGCTGAGCTTAACTACCCAAGAATGGAAAAGCTCATACTAACATTGGTACATGTAGCAAGGAGGTTATGAAGGTACTTTCAGACACATATGATAACAGTCCTGACAAATTCGCCTATAAAACAGACACTAACGAAACCTGAAAAATCAGGACGAGTGGATAAATAGGCAATCGAGTTAGGAGAACATGACATTATGTTCCAAGAAAGGGGTGATAAAACACCTAAATATTTTTTGATCGAAGTGCCCCTTGAAGATAACAAAAAGAAAGCAGAGGATAAGGCGGACACGAACCCAATGAAAACGAAGCTAAGCTACGAATGGAAACTCTTTACCGATGGAGCTGCAAGCTCTGACGATTTCAGTATAGGACTGATTCTAATAGACCCCGAGGGAAAATAATACACTTATGCCCTACGTTTCGAATTCGAAACGACAAACAACAAAGCAGAATACGAAGCACTATTAGCCGGGTTACGAATATCACAAGAGATGGAAATTACAAGCTTGGCAATCTTTGTAGACTCACAGTTGTTGGTAAATCAAAAGTGTTTCATTCCTATGTAATTTATAATTTTTTGTAGCCATCTTTGATGACATGGATATTTTTTAATGACATGGATATATTAGTTGGCTAAAATAGGTGTTTGCAACAAAAAAGAAAAAAAGACTTCGGTAAAAACTGAAACACGACCCACCTTCATTATCTGCTTATTATGTGCATGATAACCCATAACCAATAACTAACCCTAAATTGATTACAAATTGAGCAAGAGATCGACCAACATCATGAAAATGGATGCGAGATTATAAACGAAAATGTGATTCTACTCTAACCTCTCAGGTAACTTTTTTATGATTATTGCTTGTGGATTTCATTATAGATACTATACGTGGTTAATATTCCTTTTATTTTAACAGAATGTCATCTTCAAGCTCCAATCTTATTACTATTGACGTGAACTACAATGGGATTTTTTACAAAAATCCGTTAAGGTATTCATTAGGTGTAGTAAAGAGTATTGATCATGTTGATGTTGGAGGAATGGATTTTAATGATTTACGGGAATTCTTTGAGGAACTAACTAGGTCCAAATGCATTAGGTTATACTATTGTGTTCCTAGGAAGACTTTATGCACTGGTTTAAGAATAATAGAATGTGATTTAAACGTATATAGATTATTGGAACATGGGATTTCAAACGGTGGGAGAATTGGTTTGTATGTTGACTATTACAAAGAAAACTTGACAGAATTTATTGCGAAAGATAATTTAACTGACCTAATCGTGGGTGTTGATGCCGCTACAAGTGACGTCGGTACCGATGATTCTGATCCTAGCTATCAATCAAGTGACGAGGATGATGATAGATCAGACTTGATATCGTTAGTTCAAGAGGAGGATGACGACGACGATGATGATGATGATGATGATGACGTTAGTACTTTAAGCTAAATCATCAATGACCCTTTCTTAACTCGACTTTGTTATGACAATATGGACAATGATGTGGAAGAGCAGGTTGATTCTGATGAAAATTGGAGTGCTAATGAAGAAGATGATGAGAGTGATGGTGTTCAGAAGTTCATAGAACCTGGTGTCTTATATCCTACCTGCGATCCAAACATCAATTGGAAATCAATGAAACCTATATTAGGAATGTTGTTCTAGAGCTGTAAACAACTGAAAGAAAGTATGATTGATTATGGTGTTTCAAATAGCTACCAATTGGTGTTTCCAGTAAACGACTATAGAAGACTTTTGGTAAGATGTGGAAAAGAAGAAATCGATTATGAGGATGACAGTGTGGGGAAAAATGATGAAAAAGGAGACAACGGTGTGGACAACAATGGTGATCAAGACGGTATGGGAAAAACAATGAAATAGAAAAGGATAGTGTGGAAAACAATGATGAACACGATGGCGTGGGAGAAAATGATGAAAAAGCAGAGGATGGTGTGGAAAACAAGAACAAGCAAGATGGAGTGGGTAAATAGATAGCTATTAAAAAAAGGTGGAGATGCCCATTTAGGCTTTGGGCCTCGAAAGTTACAGGTGAGGAGGGTTCATTCCAAATAAAATCACTAAATGAGAAGCACATTTGTTCAAGAAAGTTTTCCTTAGGGTCTCTTGTTACACACACTTGGATCGCAAAACGTTATTTTAAGCAACTAATTCAAAATCCTCATATGAGTATAAGAACAATGCAGGTGATATGTGTGAAAACACATATCCGTTTTATATCAAAAATGGCCCTAAAAAGACAAAATTGTGCTTTAAATGCTTGAATATTGCTTGTTTTCTCTTTGTAATTGTGTAGGTACGGATATTGCAAATATCATAAGAAAATGGACTCAAAAATCTTGGACAAACACACGGACACGGAACGGGATGCGTGTTAAAGCGGGTATTTGATAGCAAGAAAAGAGTCACAAGTCACTCCAGTCAACCTTTAGTTCATACAAAGTGTAATCACTAATGACATACCCTAAAATACCAAATTCAAGTCCCACAAAGTATAAACCAATTTGCAAAAATGGTCCCCTAAACGCTAACGGGGTGAATCTCTTTTTATTAGAAGAGTTATTAACGTGTACCTTTTTATATAACCAAGCCGTAGCTATATATTTACCCCGGGTTAATATTGTAAACATAACGCACCTTTATATAAATTGAGCGGGAAAGTAAAGTTAATATGTTCACCGTCTCCGCTTCGTTTAATCCTGAGTTAAAAACCAAAGGGCAATCAAAATTGGCCACGGTGGGAAAAGATAATTCAAGGGATTAAGTACAAGCTAATGTGAGAGTGGAAAAAGTATTACATCACCAAGCGCTTCTCATTGGTAAAAAAATCCTCACCAGGAAAGGACTCGTGGATATGGAAAAGTAGCAAACAGGAGAATGGGTTTTATTGTATTTACACTAAGTCACTTGCAAGAGAAACACAAAGGTGTCACATCACGGTTTGCCACGCTCGTGTGATCTTCAAGGTTGAACAACGGCTCTTAAGATACACTTCCTAAATGATTGAAAGGAAAGGAAGGGATAGGATGAAATGGAGCAGTGTAAGAGACTTGACACTAGATGCTTCTTTCAAGTTCTATATAAGAACCCATCACTCACACAGATGATATTCTTCTTTTCCTGCATTTTTTAGTTTTAGAAGTCTATGTAATTTTCATTTAAAATGTAATTAGCTTTTGTAATTTTCAGTTAAAATGTTTTAGCTTAATGTTTGTTTGATGTAATTTCCTTTTTCAATATTGTAAGCAATTTTTCATTAATAGAATTCGAATTTTATCTTACTTTTCTAAAGCTCACTTTTACTCAAACTGTGTCTAATAAGCTAGTAATGTTACATAAGCTTCTCATAAACTCAGATCAAGCTCTTTGAGTCTCTAAGCTCAAATTGAGCTATTAATAAGCTCTTAATATACTTAAATCTAAAAATCAGCTTAATACCTCGGCTTATTGGATTTTGAGCTTTTTGGAAGATGAGCTAACCATGGAAGAGCTCATAAGGACTTTTACTGGCTTATTCTTAATAAGTCAGAGCTTGTAGACAGCTCATTAGAGCCTTTGATGCCTTTGTTTAGCTAAGGCTCTAGTAAGTTTTCATTTAGTTTTACTGTCTTAATTTTCTAGCTTAATTCTGCTTATTATGCTTATTAGTTTGCTTATTAGTAGTTAAACCTGTCTTATTATGCTTATGAATGTTGTTGCTTATCTGTTTTCATAATTATAATGCTTAGATCTTAGTTTTCTTCATAATCTATCACAAATCATTGAAAAACCAAAAATAAGTAGCTTAGTTAGTAGCTTATTAGTTCTGGCTTATTTGCTCTTTGTTATTTGCTTATCATAGTTGTCTTAAGCTACTTGTTATCTGGTAATTAGGATTTGAGCTTTAAATTTCTATTTCATAAGATAAAATGGAATGGATCATAGTTAAAGGGGTGTTTGGGTCAGCAGCACTAACCATAGGTTAGTGCTGTTTATAGCTTCTTAGTCTTTTGTGTTGGTATTAAAACTCAAATTTAGGATTGTTTAAGCTGTTTTTATAAGTTAGAATTAAGTCAGTTGAGTTTTCAATAGTTAATAGCTTATTAGTTCAAACCTGTTAATTAGAATTTGCATTATTAGCTTAGATCAGTTCTAGCTTTTGCATTTACTTAATTTACATTTAGACTTGTGTTTTAAGAGTGTTAGAAATATAATCTTAGGTCTGCATTGATAGGGTTTTAGATTTAGTTCATTAGCAGGTCAAGTGCATCAGCAGTTTTAGACTGCAAACAACCTTTTTATTCATCAAATTTCAGCAAGTTAAAGTAGATTTTAGATTCTGATTTTCAGCATACAATTAGGTCTTAGGTCATAGATTATCTGTTTTAAATTAGTTTTCAAATTTAAGCTCTTTAGTCCATTTGTTTTTAAGCTCAAAATTGAGCTTGTGTCTTCTCATTTCAAAACTAAAGACAGCATAAGCTGTCTGAACTGTCTGTTTTTAGTCTACTTTTTCAATAAGCTCTAGTTTTCAAAAATAGTTTTAAAAAGCTTTTTCAAGTAGTCTTTAAGCTAGTTTTTTAGAAAAACCAAGTTCCATTTCATGAAAAGTTTATTAGTTGGTTTTAATATAAGCTAAAAGTAAGGTATAAGGACTGTTTGGTTTAAAGTTTTCTATAAATGCTTATTTGTGAATTTCAGCTTATGGATTGTTACTTTGTGCTTATTTTTGTTCATTTTTAGTTTGTTAGGTTAGGCTTAGGATCAAAATTAGCTTTAAAACTTTTAGTGATAGCTTAATTTAGTTGTAGCTTTTAAGAAATTTTGAAAAAGCCAAAAATATAAGTAGTAGTAATCTGTTTTAGCTATTTCTGGCTTAATTTGCTTGTTTCTAGTTTGGACTATCTTATTAGGTTAGGTTTAGTATAAAAATGCTTTTTGTTCTTGAGTTTTAGCTTATTTCAGTTCTTTTGAGTTCTAAAATTTTGAAAAAACCAAAAAGATTAGTTTTAGTTGTATTTTCCTGTCTTTTAAGCTAATTTACAGCTTATTTAGGGCTTTTCATAAAAAGTTTCTTTTATTAAAAGTGCTTATTTTCAACTTTTCTAAAACTTTGTTTTTTAAGTTTTTCTAAAAAAAAGGGGAAGGTGGAAATCGGGGGTGAGCAAGACTCGAACCCCCGACCTCAACACCCTTAACCCTTTTATAGCAACACACCACACACCTCACTACCAACGCGCCCTGGGGACTTTTTCATTCTAAGATTACAAAATCTCTTTCCTATATACAGTTTTCCCATTTAAGCTGTTTAAGCTTATTTCGTGGCTTATTCATTAAGCTGTGACCCCAAACTTATTTTTCCTAGGTCCGTATTAGTTCAAGCTAATTCTCATAAATTTTTTAGAATTTTTATAATTAGTTTAGTATTTTTAAACATTTATTTTTATTAAAAATTTTAAAAAATCATAAAAAATAG
>BQNB010064855.1:17103-35149 GCA_026074375.1 Tanacetum coccineum
TATGTTATTTTATTTTGAGACAACTAAACAAGATTTAATTAAATTTTCATAACTGATCAGCAATGCTAAAACATAATTTAAATAATTAAAAAAGGCATGAACCAACAAAATATATATTGTTAATTAAATTTAGTTTGATACACTTCTATCAATCTATACTATGTATGAAAAGAAAATCATTTCCCTAAAAAAGTTACAAAAGGAGTAAAATGATTCTATTAAATACAAAAGTTTACTTCTCACCTACAACATAATTTTAAACACTGCATTTATGTTTCTTTCAACTTTCATTTTTCATCTTTCCAAACTTGTTACTATATTTTATCAGTGACGAAGCCAGGATTTCAATTGCGAGTGGGCCAATTTAAAAATGAGCTTTAAGTGTACATAATAGTATCGCTAAATAATAACTTCATTCTAACGGAGATTTAGCCATTCTCTAGAACATGAAAAAGGAGAGAAAAATACAACTCGATATTGTTTTTACTTTTTTAGTAATATTGTTTTTAATCAATGCTTATAATATAACAAACTTTAAGATCAACTGGATCTTGGCTCAGTTGGTACTATTTCGTCACCGTAAATACTCAGTTGACCTGGTCAAATGAGGGCTATTTGGATATTGGCATGGGTTCGATCCTAACTACTGACTAATTAGGCTAACTGAGACAGGTTCCGATTGCTTGAGGCGGGGTCTTTAGGGTTTGGTTGGCATCAAAAGATACATGAGACCAAAGTGTTCTTACCGTTGTGCACGTTTTTAGATAACAATCTATAAGGTTTATATCTATATGATATCAAAACATATGTTTGTTTTTGGAAGAACAATTGTATAAATATCTAATATAACTCTGTAACCCTTTGTGGATTTCAAGTTATCATAATGTTTTTAATTTGAAGTCCTTTGACTTTTAGCAATTTTTTTTTTTTTTTTACAGTTTACTGTCAGATCAGTTTTATCGTGATTTACGTAATCCAATTATATCTATTTGATCATAGTGTTTTATTCACATGTAAATTTTTTGAACGGCGATTTATTAAAACACATAGCAAAGGAGCTAGAACAAACCAGAACAATATAAGGGTTCCTTAACCCAAACGACCGCACTTGAACGACGCTTTACACATTTGAATTTACACCATAAAAAGAACTAGAAACTAAATTAAGCAAATACCAGCGCCTTTCAGGGATCTTCCTTATCAAACAGAAGCTTGTTGCGAAAGTTCCACATATCCCACCACAAACCATAGTATACACCCTCAAGAACGTGCCGGTTGATTTGATTGAATCCGAATAGAAAACCAACTAAACTTGCCATACCTCGTTAAGATTCACAATCCGAATAGTCGATAAACCACCAAGAAGATATCTTACGCAAAATCTGTCTCATTTCTAAACGCATTGAAAGAAAATATAGTTTGTCGATCCACACGGCATACAAATGGGGACAAACAAATCGAATCAATATCCATTCCACCGACAAGAAGATATTAAAACGCGTTAGGGGACACGTTAGATTTGACTTTCCAAGCTATGATATTCACCTTGATTGCAACGATTTAACCCACCTAGTTGGCAAGCTAACACCTGAACACACGATTCTCTCTATCTCCTTTCGAATTGAAGCCACTGACAAGACCCCATCACTTTCTAACGTCTAAACGTAACGATCTTCGAAGGGCACGAGAGAGCGTGAGACGCGAGCCGAGAAATCTCAGCCATAGAGTTAAGTTGCATCTCTTCATTTCCAATTCCTTCGCTTTTCTTTCGAAATGAGTTATCTAAACTTGACGCATTCTAAATTTCAATTCGAACTAACAGTAGCATTCTTATTCAACTCAAGAGCCAACATACGTGGGAACAGATCTTTGATGACACGTCCTTCATACCAAATGTATAAGCCAGAACCGCGTGATCTCCTCTTCCCAGCTTCAATCGGATGTAAATGCAACATTAATACCTCTACCTTGTAACACCCTTGCTTCGTGACTAGCAGATGTCGCAGCAGGTTCGATACTCCACCAGAAAACATCCTTGGTTCTAATTCCGTCTCTCCCCATAAATAGCTAAATTCACTTTAAGTCCATAAGAACATTTCTGAGAATAGAACCAGCCAAACCCACTTGAGCATGAGACCTCTATTAAGGGCAAACAAACTTGAAACCCATAAACCCCCTTATCCTTCGGAGATTAGGACCTTGTTCCACTTAAATTACCCGAAGAAGCCTTGTTACTCTCGGATACCTGGCCATTAAATGAACCGACTACGAACTAGATACAAGAGATTTAAGAATACGCGAGAGAACCTTAAAATGGACATAAGGAAGATTGCATAGATCTCTAACATGGGACTTAAGAAGAGTTGAGTCTGCCTCTGATTGAATAGGAGTTTCATCTTCCATCTTGAAAGACGAATAACACCTTGTCCACCACTTCTTTCCAAGCTTGCTTCCTTGAAATATTTCCCCTAAACTTCGTACCCAAATACGTGAAAAGGAGTCTTAAGGACAAGACAACCTAAGTTTAGAAAGAAGAACGATGTGTTGACCCGTTTTTAACCATCTCATCTTCAACGTAAACATCCCATAATCTCCTCTTACACATGTTAATATGAAGACCAGAAACCCAGAAAAAACAATCCAAAACTCGAACTAAGGAATCGATATTGGAAGCTCACTCACCATTGCCAAGAAAGATTGCATCATCCGCATAAAACAAATGAGACAAAATTCACCATGGATTATTTGATCCCTAAACAAACACCGCATCTTACCACACGTTGAAAAGAAATATCAAGCTCTCTCATAATAAGAATGGATATAAAAGGGATAAGAGGATCACCTTGTTTAAGACCTCCTAAAAAATTTGCAGCGATTCCTCCGTAGGACTACCGTTGCGCGCCGTGAATGGACACCCTGGATGATCTGAGACAACTTTGAATCCAAGTCCTAGTCCATCTTCACCGAAACCAAATTTTTATACTACATCATCCACGAAACTCAACCAGCGAGTGACCTGAATCAAAAGCTTCTCAAATCAACTTTGAAAATAACAGCGTGTTTTTTCTTGCCTACGACACCATTGAAGTAGCCTCATCAAGATAAATGGACCGTCTAGGTTTTGTTTAGTGTTGTATGTTGGTTGATTAGAGGCGAAAGGGTATGGGAAGGGGCAGTCTGTCTGCCATAAAAGCGTGAACCTCATTGACAAGGATCACCAAGCACACCAACAATCGGTTTCGCACAAGATTTTAGCATAATCTTGTATAAGCCTCACCGACAAACTTATAGGATCGATAAATCCTTACCATGTTGTCATCAAGGATTTTAGGAAAAAAAAAAGTTCGAGTTAACATCCATTCGGTATTTCACGCATACAAGAAGAAATAGTCAACAGCCTCGAACACGTCCTTCTCAATCCACAGGCCAAAAAATGACGGTAAAAGCAAATGAAAAACCATCCGGACCCGGAGACTTATCAACGCCAGCAAATCCACACAGCCCTTTTAACCTCCGTCTTATAGAAAATCCTACCTGCGTTCCATATCCTCTTCTGATCAATCGATATGGGAGACATAAAAGGAAAAGGGGTATCAATACATGTCGATTCACTGATTTTATCGAACCTTACCCCGAAAATGTTCAAAGAATTCACAGAGAGAGCTCGCTTGAACTGGGTCATCGACCCAGCGTCCCATTCAACCATAATACCACCCCGAAAAATTAGATTGATTGCTCTTCTGTTTAGCAATACATGAAAAAAATCACAATTTTTATCTCCCTCGATTGCCCATTTAATCTTGGCTTTTTGAGAATTTCCGAAGCTAAATATTATTTACCTGATGAATCTTGTTGAGAATCTTCGTACGTTAATGGATCAAACCAACCTCATCGAGCAATCTCCCTTATCATAATCTTATCACAGACCAGCAACATATCCTCTTTAAGAAATAGATCTCAACCACGCGAAAATCGACCTATGAATAGAGTAGCCAACTCCGAATACGGTCTTTGAGAAATTTAATTTACCCATGAATTTCGGATGGCAGTTTTCTTGTTAACAAGAGCCAACGTCCAAGAATCCCTAACCAACTGTCCAAAACCAATACTTCCAGCCAGTACGATAGAAACGAAAAGGAATAGGACCGTAATCATACCTGACTTCACGTAAATAAAATAGGACGATGGTCTGAAATAACCCAGCTCCAAGGTAATTAGCAGTGATATTAGGAACTTGTTGAGATAATACTTATAAATGATCAATTTTGGGGAGGTTTGTCCCCAAAACGGCTTAAATATCAAGCAACGCGTTCCGACAAAATTGATAAACGTCCGTTAATGGTCCATACTAAATTAAAGCAATTTAAACTTATTTTACTCAAAGTGATATATTCAACGTTTTAATTAAAAATATTTTTACATCCGTTAAAAATACAAGGAAACTTGGACCAATTTTAAATCACCGAGTTATGGTCCGTTAAGTAACCCGACAAAAGCCAAAACGCACCTATGATCCTCATCCCCTATGGATGCGTGGCCGGTTCGAGCCCCACAAGGGAACCACAAGGAAAATTTTTAGCTATTTTTGTCCCATGCACCGTTGTCCCATGCACGCATATAACTTTTGTCTCATCCATTTTCAAAACACATAGTGCCAAATCAAGATCAAAAATAATTTTCTCTCCTCTCCTCTCTTTGCTTATTTCGGATGCGCACACACACACACACCAAACACTTCATTTTTCCAACTTTGATTCAAAAACATGGAAGTCTAAGTTCGTCCGGGTTGATTCTAGTAGGCGTAGTTTCTTTAAAACAATGTTTGGATTGTCGGTTTCGTGTAAATTTCATCCTCAAAACCTTCTTTTTGTAAGTCATCTATTTCACATATTTTTGTACTTTTGAATACTTTATGATGCATAGATGTTGGTTGTACGGTTTGTTTTCTAAAAATCAAAAGCTTAAAGTTTTGAAATAAATATTCAGGGGTGTTTATTTGTTTCGAACGTGGGTAAAGGGACACAAGGAAAAGACCATTTTATTATTTTGGTCTTGATGGTTGAAAAACATTTATATACTTAGTAGCTTATTTCTATTTTTGGCTCAAAATAAGCTTATACGGCTTATTTATGGCTTATTTATTTTTGAATGAAAATAGAAACAAAGGAAAAGTGATTTTGGTTATTACCTATTCTTGTCATATTTTTATAGCTTATTATGATAGCTTATATATGTGGTTTTGGGCTTATATGACCTATGACCCAATAAGGCCCAATAAATTGTGGCTTATTGTGGACCTTATTGTGGTCCGACTTATTTTTATGGCTTTTACTTATAGCTTATTTTGATATTTAAATGTACACGTAGCTTAACGGCTTAAAATAAGCTCCGGATCTATTATGGGCTTAAAAGGCCACGACCCAATAAGCTAGGCCCAAACCATGGCTTAGTCTTGGTCCGTGAGCCTTGGCTTCTTTCGTGGATTATTCAACGGGCTTATTTTCTTAATGAGATTTAGTAATGGGCCTCAATCGAATCTTAAAACTAATAATAATATTTTTGGACTACTAATGGGCCTTAAGGCCCAATAAGCAATAACTAGTCATTTAAACGCTTAAAACGGACTTTCTGAAAATGATTATTACTTATATATATTAGGATAGTTAGATAGTCGTTTGGAGAAATACGTCTTGATAAACGTCGCAAAATGTGGATTTTTGGTCGTTTTGTCGGAATTGATTTATTTAAGAGAAAGTTTTTAAAAAATGAGGTTTAAAAACCTTGGAAACGTCTTATAAACGAACGGGTCATGCCGAAATTTTATAAAAAAATTATACTTAGAATATTTTACTAAAAACATAATTCCTTAGAAATACGACAAAAGACAAAATAATAAAATAATATTATTTTAATAAACCGACTAAAAGACGATAAATATATTTTAATTTTATAAAATATAAAACTTCTATTAATGACTTAGCGTAACTAAGACGTGCCATTTTTCATAACTAATACAATTAAACTAGGTAACTTAAGACTACCGGATAGATTACCGAAACATATTTATTAATAACTATTATCTAAGTCTTGATATTTTCTTACTTGTCTACTTTTTATAAAATAGTATAAGTGTATACTATCTAACATACAGACTTTGACATATTTTCATCGAGTCTAAAACACCAACCATCACACAACCAATAACATTAAAAGTGACCGCACAACGCACATTTTAACTTCTATGCATCAACCTTAATCATACATTTAAGAAACATACATCTAAATTGGACTTTAACTGGATAGGGTCGTGTCTGGACGTCGTTGCATACAATTGTTTGATAGCCGGAAAATAGAATTTAAGCTACTAAATTATGATGAATGTTTATTTAACCAACACAACCAAAATAGCTAACCTGTCTTTCCTTGCCTTCTTTTGACCCAGTTTCGAACCAAATAAACACCCCTAATATTATTTCAAAATTTAAGCTTTGGTGGGGGATAGTAATATAAAATTTACGGATAATAGTGGGTTCATGATGCATCAATAAGACGACTGAGATGTCATATATTGTTGTGTTATGGAGAACGGTATTTGTGGTTTGTGGGTAAATGGAGATAAGCACGAATTAAGCTATCCCAAGATTATTTTAAAGAAACCACGCCTATTAGAATCAACCCGGACGAACTTAGATTTCCATGTTTCTTGATCAAAATTAAAATAAAAGAGTGTGTGTGTGTGTATGTGTGTTGTTTTCGGACGCAAGAAATAAAATAAAGAAAGAACAAAAATGTTGTGTGTAAAAATGAAATGAGATGTGTATGTTTGAAAACATATAAGACAGAAGTTATGCCAAGGGTGGGACAAACTAGCTAAATGTTGCCTTCTTGCTCCCTTGTGGGGTTCGAACGCCTAGAGGCTTCTAGGGAATCCTAGGAGCGTTTTGGCTCTTGTCGGGTTACTTAACGACCATAACTCGTGATTTAAAATGTGACCCGAAGTTTCCTTGTATTTTTAACGGATGTAAAATTATTTTTAGATAAACTTTGAATATTTACACTATGGGTAGATAAGTTAAATTGCTTTAAATTTAGTATGGACCATTAATGGACGTGTCAGAACACGTTTGATATCTCAAGCCGTTTGCGGGACATCCTCCTGGAAATTGATCAAACATAAGTATAATCATCTATAATGAGATAATTAAAGAGAATAATAGCACTAACGATCAAATAGATAATAAACTGATTACCGTTAATCACGGAAATCGATCTGACAGAAATAGAAAATGCTAAAAGTCAAAGGACTTAAAATAGAACATTATAAACTAGAAAATCCTCAAGGGTTACATCAACGTACGAAGCACATAGAGATTGACATTCATTTTGTTCGTGGCATGGTTGCTAGAGGTCAGGTTCGAGTTCTTCATGTTCTTCCTTCATGTATCCAACATGTTATCAGTTAGCGAATATTTTCACCAAGGGTTATTGCCTTCCTGCTTGTTTTGAAGAGTTATTCGTACCAGTTTGAGTGTTCGGTATCCGTCCGCTCCAAACAGCGGGGTAGTGTAGTCGTTATATTTATTGGTTTAGTAGACGGACTCAAGCCCGCGTTCTAGAACTACTCCATTATTATACCTATATTATCTATTATATTAGATGATTCAGTTTGTGGATTTAATTGGCAATATTCAAGATGGACCTGAAATCAATACCTTTTAGCCTACTCCATTCTCCACAGTAACGACTGCACTTGAAGGGATTGGAGTAACTAGGTTTATGACTTCTAGAATTAATGAACCGAAACATGATTCCAAATTTAATGAAGCCATTCAAAATTGGGGATACATAAGAGTTGTTTGGGCTTTTCAGTTCCAGAAATTAATGAATGTATTCATGGTTTTCTCCCCCAAAGCAATAGAAGTGACTACTGAAAATCTATAAAAAGGACAACCCTACACTCGGTAGCCTTTGCTTACCCTACAAACCCTGTTGTCCTTTGATCCAGATACCCAAACGAATCATCTATAGATATATATATAATGATTCAGGACAAAAGTATTGAATTGCAGTAGTTAGTGACTCAATTTCATTATACGTGCTCATAAACACCCGATGCCTTTCAAGTTGCCCTCAATCATATGCTACCTCTTCATCAAGAGGGTACATCATCACTTGAAGATCAAGAGTAATCTTGAAGTGACAAAATTATGTTATATACGGTTAAAATCAAAGGAAAACAAACAAACAATGGGTTTTGACATCCCTGATCACCAAAGGACTTGTGACTTATTCATGTTAAATTAAAAAATCTTCAATGGATTATATAAGTTTATCCAAATTTAATTCTCATGGCATCAAGTTCAAATTTGTAAGTATCAGCCTTAAATTATTTTTTGTATTTTTGGGCTTTTTTATTTTATTTGATTTTAGGTAAAACAAAACGCATCTCCTTAATTAGTTTTTATTTATCAATCATACTCGAGTTGGGTTTCAAGATTTTTGCATAAATATTTATAGAGATTAAGACATTATGGGTAAATAGACGATGATAAATAGGCGTTTTCTTTAGCCGACGGATACTTGGGAATTAATTATATATGGGGTTATGTAGGGTAATTATAGGTGACGTTAGCGGATCGCTGAATATGTAGGTCAAAACAATCATTAGTGAAGATTCGACATAAACTGACGCATCCGTAGGGCTTGGTGATTCAAACACCACATGAACCCAATATTAAGTGCGATAGAGTAAGTGTATGGAAATGGACTTTTGCATATGAGATGTAAATGGATGACGGATACACATGACTTGACCATGCCATATGCTCAAACCCCCTCTATGGAAGCCATAGAGGGTAATTTATATCCCATCCGCCCCTAACTATACATAGTTGCCTTATTCAAGTCCCTCGGCGAATTTGACCACATAAACTCAGTAAATTCTTTCATGGTTCCGTCACTAAAAGTGAATTCCCAACAATCTTCCCCCCTACGGGACGATTTACAGAATACTACAATAATTACCTAAAATACATAATGATTAAGAAACAAGAAGCTTCCATGAAGCTACCAATGTCTGACACTTGCGTCTTCTGTGGTGTTTTGCACTTCAAGATCAGCCCTCCCACATGCATCATCTATTGTAGTAACTTTGTAAGAGAAATACTTGTAATAGGCACGAACAAACGTAACCCCTACACTTTGTTAGGAGAAGCTTCTGAATTAGCTTCCCCCTAATTCGTGCCACATATTCTTGATTTAGAAGCTTTAAAAGCTTCCCCCCAAACTAGCAATGAATCAGCTTCCCCCTAATTCATGCCACATATTCATTATTTAGAAGCTTTCAAAGCTTCCCCCCAAACTAGCAATCCTCTCTTGAGCAGTTTTAAAGCTTACTTACAAGCTTAGAATAAGCTTAGTGATTGATCGTTTGGGGTAAGCATTATCTGGATCAGCAACGTATCTTCTCACGCTTAAATAATTCTTCTCACACCGCTTCCCCCTGGAAAGTCAAATAATGCATACAAAAGTTCTCAAGGTATCACTTCCCCTATTTGTCTGAAGAAATGCACCCAAAAGCCATAGTTTAAAGTGCTGATATTCTCTGCGGTTAGGACATTTGTCTTCCCGGCATGGCCTAACTTAAAAAAAATTCAAGAAAGATGCTCCATGTCAAGCTTTCAAGAAAAAGAAAGGCACAGACTCAAGGATGTATCTTCTCCTTCCCCCTTGCTGATTTCGACATGTCGGAGTCAGCAACACCTTGGACGCGCATTTACTTGAGTACTTGTGTGAGGAATAAATTAGCTCAGATCTAACCCGTGAGAATCAATTGCTGATCAAATCTCTACTCATAACCTCTCTCTGGCTATCATTTAACCAACCGTCTTGTAGGCTTTTTGAAGTAACCACTGATGAAGTAAACCAGATATACCAAACTTGAAACTGAAGTAGAATTTTCCGTTCTTGTGACTTAAGCTTGCGCTAATGTTGGAAGAACGGTGTAGAGAATTTGTGCTCCAAGCAAATCTCTAAGTACTCAATACCCTTGGCCAAAGTATGAGACTTTCATCACCTCTTGCGATTATCCACAACGACTAAGCGTGTGACACTGAGTACTACAATGTAACTCCTTTAAGTGATAGTTAACCAGGTCTTCAACCATCCACCCCTTGACTGCTGGAAACTAGATAAACCAAGTCTTCAACTTAAATTAAGCTCGAGCAAGTTATCATTGAAATCATGCATCCAACCAACCCCGACTTCAAGATAAAATAAGAACACGCCTTCGTGAAATGCCACTTCAATCTCAAATAAGTGATACTCGATCACACCCGTCGTCACTTAGAAAAATTAATACCAAATCTAACCATTCAAATTTATTTCCACGATTCTTTATAAAATTGATCCAGGTCTTGTCACCAAAAATCTAGTCACTTTGTCATTTAAATCTCAAACATAAATGTATATCACTTAGTATCAAAATTTAGTCCAAATTAACCAAATTTTCAAAATGATAAATTTTTTTCATTTGATACATCATCCCAACACTATATCACATGAAAATAATACACTCTCTCAGCCCATGTATCATTTTCGGAACCAAGCCCACATAATTTGATTTAACCGGCCTGCCACATAAAAATTAGATTCCAGTCCATCACTTGAAAATTAATACTAGCCCAATATCACATGCCTGGCCCATTTTGCTTATCCTATTTAATCATACGCATCCCTAATTTGACTCACACAATTACAACCCTAATCACACATACCTGCCCCCCATCAAATCATGGCTTCTCAAATAGAGCAGTTCACAAATCACTCTCCTTTCATTCATAACGCAGTAACAAAAAGATATCCTTCTAAATTTTATCCACATCTACACAAATCTAATACTCTAACTTATTATACTCACTGATAAAAGTCTAAAATCCTATATAATATAATAGTATAATATATATATATATAGTATATAAAATATATATATAAACAAAAATCTCGAATAATCAAATAGTAAGAGAGAAAGTGAGGAAAGTTAATACGAAAATTACTTTAACCAAGTAAAATTCAAACCACCCGGGTCTAGTCCCAACGAGTTGAAAGGAGAATCGTGGTTAGATTGTGATCGCGCGATTTGAATGATCAAAGCTTTGGTTTTGATTCTATTTCTACTAATGCAAAAAAACAAATAAAGGCAAGCAACAATTAAATGCAATTAAAGATTAAAACACAAAAGAACGTTAACGGGAATCTAAAAACGCGACTTAAAAACTTAAATTATCAAATTTTAACCCTAAAATGCAAATTTAATTTAAGAAAAGTCCCAAAACGATTAAAAATAATTTAGAACAAAGAATTATAATTTTTGAAAATAGCTAAATAGAGCAGAAAGGGCTTAACTGCAAAGATGGGTTAAAAATAAAATGGTATGGATGTATAACGAAAAAGTCCCAAGGGCGCAAATGGTGAGTGTGTTGTGAGTTAAAACGTATGCTATGAGAAAGGGGGAGGTCACAGGTTCGAACCATGTGGCTTCCCTTTTTGTAAATTTATTATTTTATTTCTTTTTAAAACAGCTAAATATAGACCAAAATAAGCAACTTTAAAAAAGGCACTTTTGACAGAACTTAAAAATAAGCTAGAAAAAGCTTATAAAAAGATGACAGTTTTTGGGTTTTTTTTTAACTAATGAATTATGCTAAATTGTTTATGGAACTTTTAGGACTAAATACGTTAAAAACCTATAAGCTAAAAATAGAAACATCACCTATACCTACATAAGCACAAAGGAACAAAAAAAAGCAAACAAAAAATCTAAAAAAGCACTATAAACATATATTAAAAACAGATGACTAAAAAACATAAGAGACTAATGACTACTTTTAAGCTAAGATTTAAGACCTAATAAGCAAATAGAAAATTAAATAAGCTAAAAACAGTTCAAGCCCTAGACCTAATGAGCTTAAATGACTTAAAATAAGCAACTAAAATAAGCTGAAAAGGACTTAAAAGCATTAAGACAGTAGACACTTAAAACAGACAAACAGGCTAAACCACTACTTTGAGCTAATTTTTAAGCTAGAAATGCTAAAATCTAATCCTTAAAAAGTTAAAACAGATTAAGCTAGTACTATTAAGAATAAGAAAAAGCAAAATTTAAGCAGTTTGAATAACTAACAAGCTAGATAAAAGCTACTTGAAAATGGCAGATTACACTAAACTTTGTTTTTGGCTTTTTTTAGTTTTTATGAGAAGCTACTTTCAGGCCTAGAAATAAGCTAGCAAATGAAAGTTAAACTCCAAAATAAGCTCAAACAGATTGAGCTTATACTACAATAAGCTTGTGCTATCAAATTCAAACCTTAAAACAACTATTAACTAACCTAAATTTGAGATCTAAAACTGACTTTTAACCTTAAAAACTAAAACAATCACTTAGACAGATTGTGACATAAATCTCACAAGACAAATGCACACTTAACCAAAACTTATTTTACTGCATAATAAACCAAAATAGAGCATAATTCTCCTCAAAACAACTTTTAAGCAAAACTTAGATATAAGCAGTTAGAACAAGTTTTAAACCCACAGATTCTAAGATTTGATAGAAACCACCTTTATACTTGATATGACTTGCAAAACTTATTGAAAATTGATTATAAGGCTTATTTAAAGCTTTTGAAAGTTGGCTTAAAGACCAATGAGTGGTCAAACAGCACTAACTAAGGCTAGTGCTGCTTATCCCAAACACCCTTTTAAAAATTTAAAAACCATTTTTAAACTGAAACAAGCTTTTTTTAAGCATCAAACTATGAAAACAGATTAAGATCTTAGTAATTTAAGAACAAATAAGCAAATTTCAACCACTAATAAGCACTAGATAATAAGCAAACCAAATAAGCAGTTTTAAGCTAAAACTTAACAGATTTATTGAAAAACTTAGACAAATGAGACTCAATCAACAAGCAAGCAACAATAAGCATTAACAATCATTAATAAGCATAAATAAGCATAAATAAGCACTAAAATAAGCAGTAAATAAGCTAACAGTGGATAAGCTAAAATAGGGAAAAGTGAAAACTTACAAGGTCCTTTGCTTAAACAAGGACTATAAACTACTCTTAGAGCTTTTCTACAAGCTCTAGCTTGTTTAAAAACAAGCTAGTATGGTCATATAAGCCCTTCCAGGTTTGGCTTATCTCCCAAGTTAAGCTGAGGTATTTTTAGGGTGAATTTTTGGTGAAATTTGCTTAAACAAAAAAACCCTAAAAAAAAAAAAACAACATAAAAATAGCCTATGTAAAGGTTCAAATTGCTTTAGTAAATACATTTAAACATGAGCTAAAAGAGGCTTCTTATAACATTATACAAAGTAAATAATTCATTAACATAAGAAAAACATAATTTAACATAAAAACTTAAAATTTCATTAAACCTTAAAAACGTTTACAATACTTGAAAGAAAGTTACAATAAGCTGTAAAATACAATAATAAGAGTTGATTAAAAACTACACTAAATTACTTTCTGCCCAAATGGTAGTGAAAAACACCCTCTATTATAGCCGAATTTAGACTCTAGCTTTGAGGCGTGTTTTCTTTTGTGAGAAGGGATTGGAGAGTGGTTCTCCAAGACTTAAATCATCGCCTTTGAATCTATTATTGCTGTCTTTATCATGATCACAGCCCTTGATGTCCATTAACCAATCAATTAGCATAGGATTGCCAACATGTCTTGTCATTTCTTGGGGGAATAGATTTTGTCATTTCATAGGGAAAAGGTTAAATGGGTTTTGTCGGGTTGCAGGGTACAAATGACAGGGATGGTGAATAGTGATGGTTTTTAGCGCGAAAGGTTTAATCATTTAATTTGTAACAGGTTTAGGGGTAAAAGGTAATGGTGTTAAGGGTGTAAGGACTAACGGTGCAAAGGGTCAGGGACTAACGGTGAAAACAGGTTTAAGGGTATTTAAGTTAAGGGTTAACGGGCTTATGGTGGGTTTGGGCTAAGTTATGATTTTGGGCCAGACTTTCATAGTTTTATAAGGTTTGATTATAAGGGCTTAATGGGCTGGCCCGTTTAAGATGAACACGTCTTTGGCTTTGGTTTTTCGCGTTCTTTCCAATTCCGTGCTCGGTTTTGTTTGTTTTGGCTTTGTTTTTGTCCTTTAGTGAATATCCGTTACCTGCACAGTATACAAAGCAAAACAAACATATATTTGGTATTTTGTGTCCGTTTTTGGTCATTTAAGCTTGTTTTATTAGGTCAAAGGTATGTGTAATTAAGCACATACCAAAATCTCCCATACTAAACTATTGTCGTGTCCTCACGCAATGCTATAAGTAAACACTTTAGAAGACTAAGAGTCTTAATTCCCCTCGACTAATTACCTCGAAAAGTAGCTAAGTGTTCATCATAAGGAATTAAGAACTCAATAGCTTTGAAAAGCCCCGTTTTGACCATTTTTATATATCTACACTAATTACCACACATATTTTTTTATATTTTTCCTTTTTCTTTTTCTAACTAGAATGTCTAGACTTTCGTTATTTTCATAACCTTTAGGGTCATAGAATAAGAAGCACTCCAATCCTAAAATGCCCAAAAAGGATAAATTCATCGTCCTCGATTTTTCACTTGTCCCAAACCAAGCTTAAAAACGAAATCACCGTTAAATACAAGTTAAGATGCTAACACTACTCATATTTGTAACTTGTAAACTTTTCACTCCCGACAATTATTATATATTATGTGAGTGTGCTCATTTCAAATTTCAACCATGGATCAACCTTTTTAAGAAAATTGCAATATTTCTATGCTTTACGTTCCACCCAAGAATTATGATTTTGAAGGCGAGATCATTCCATGTAGCGACTTTCTTCTCGGCACATCCCAGCCGAGACCGGCTTAGGTGACCAGGCTTTTGACACCCCACAGAGAATAGTATCGGAACTCACGGACCTTCGGTTTCAAAAACTCTTAGGCTTCTCGTTAAATAAACAATTCATTTAGAAAAACCACAACTTAAAACGAAATAGTCTTAGTTCAAAAGCATATTTAAATTTAAGAAAAAGAGATTTTCCCTATATTTATTAAATCACATATATTACACTTAACATTAATATAATTATACTTATAACCTCCACCCTTTAAACGAACTGTCACATCGGTATGCGAGCCGACCATGATCCAGTTGTCTTATTTCGGCTTCGGAAATCCTTGACCTTTTTGAAGGCTGCAACATCGGTTGTGAGCCGGCAAGATGCAGCAAACTTTTATCAGTCTCGGATTATTATTCTTACTATGGGCCTTCTTTTGAAGACTGCCACATCGGTTGTGAGCCGGCAAGAGGCAGTAAACTTTTATCAGCCCACAGTTTTTATTATTATTATTATTACCTCATTTTTTTAACACTTTATATTACCACGATATATAGAGAAAATTTCTTTTTAGAAAATTTAAGTATAAATTTGAACTAAGACTAAAAATGTTGATTTAAAAAGGACTTTTAAGTGATAAAACCACTAACTTGTCTAATTTCCGAAAAGAGCACGTATTATTAGTCCGGTTAGAAGCTTCGGGGAGGAAAAACCACAAATTACACTTATGAGCTTTTAAGATTTCCAAATAATCCTTGTTTAGCATCTAACTCATAATTAACTCTATCATTTCTCGTTCTTCGCAAATTTAAAATCTTTAATAAAAAGATCCGCGAATGCTTAGTCAAATAAACTAGCTTAGTCAAGTTTATAAAGGTTAAGGGACAAAGCTAAGAGCTCAACACGCTCGATCGAGTCAAAATTTATTCTTATTCTACCCAGCAGGAAAGTCAAACATTGTGACAAAACACTTATTTTATTTTTGAAAATTTTTAAATTTTTTCATTTTTTTGGTATTTTGGTGGTAAAAACGGGATTACGTGAAAACAACGACTGTAGGCACAATCAAATCGATAGATCCCCCCATACTAGAACTAAACATTGTCCTCAATGTTTTAAGAAGGGTCTCTACGTAAATCTAAAGCCGTTTATTAAGTATGCTCAAAGATAAACGTTAGTCGATAAGATTTAGGATATTGGATTCCCATAATCATGCTAAGGATTGAAGCTCGAGTGAACGAAGGACAAAACCACAAGCACGAGAGTCTTCATAATCCGGGGCAATCCTGGACATACAACACAAACCACGAAACACGAGAAAGGAAGAGGCGAACCTCCTCACGTCACACTTATTCATTACTACTACTATAATTATATTAGGATAAGCATGGGTTGCCACCCACGAAGCCGCTTTTTTATTAATGAGTCCACTAAGTCTTGACTCGTCCCCGAAATTAGTTTTCCATGGGAAGGTTTGAGATCCGGGACAACCATAGCGTATTTCCCCTCCGAAAAAATTGCTTGAGTCTATGACCGTTCACCTTAAAGTTTGGTCCGCTGGTTTGAGATAACTCGACGGTTCCATAAGGGAAAACTTGAGTAACGGTGAACGGGCCGGTCCAACGGGTATTGAGCTTGCCCAAGAAAATCTTTAATCGAGAATTAAAGAGAAGAACTCGATCACCACGTAAAAACGCGGTTTTTAATCTTGGAGTCATGAATCTTCTTCGTTTTCTCTTTGTAGATTAAAGAGTCACGTAGCTTGATCTCGGAGTTTCATTTAATACAAAAATAAGTGACTTTTACGGTGATCACTTCGCGGTCTGGGTCAAAATTGCAATGTTTCAAGCCCAATAGGCCTTGTGTTCAAGTTCGATAGGAAGATGACAAGCTTTTCGAACATAACATACTGAGTGCACCCGATGGGTGTCTTGAATGCGGTACGGAAGGCCCATAAAGCATCATCTAACTTATCGGACCATGAAGCATGATTTTCGCCTACGATCCTTTCCAAGATACGTTTCAAACCATGATTTGAAACCTTTACTTGTCCACTAGTTTGTAGATGATACTCGGTAGAAAGACGATGAGTAACTCCATACTTAAGCTTGACCTTTCCGAATTGGTCATTGCAAAAGTGAGTACCACGATCACTAATTATAGCACGAGGAGTTCCAAATCTAGCGAAGAGAGATTTTAAGAATTTTACGACGACTTGGGCATCATTAGTGGGGAGCGCTTTCGCTTCAACCCATTTAGACAAGTAGTCAACGGCTACGAGAATGTACTTGTTCCCTCTAGAAGACGGGAACGGCCCCATAAAGTCGATGCCCCATACGTCAAAGATCTCGTAAACTTGAATTGCATTTTGGGGCATTTCGTCCTTTTGTGAGATTTTGCCTTGACGTTGACATGAGTCACATGACTTTACCATGTCATGGGCATTTTGATAAATCGTCGGCCAATAGAAATTGGAATCAAATACTTTCTTAGCGGTGTAGTTTGCACCATGATGTCCCCCGGTAGGTCTATTATGGCAAGCCGTGAGGATATCAACGACTTCTTGGCCGTAAACACATCGTCTAATCACTTGATCCGCACAAATAAACAAGTAAGGGTCGTCTCAAAAATAATGCTTCACATCCTTAAAGAATTTTTTTTATTGGGACGACATCCCTTTCACTACAAAATTCCCCGCATGGTAATTTGCAATGTCGACAAACCATGGGGTACTAGAATCACCATGAAAAGTTATCATTCTGAGGGTCTCGAGAGGAAATGTTTCATTAATTTCCTTTTTCTTGAGATCACCTTGATGAGGATTTTTTAATCTTGATAAGTGGTCGGTCGCGAGAATCTTCACTCCTTTTTTATCATGAATAATGACATCAAATGCTTAGAGTAGGAGAATCTACCAGAGCAATCTCGGTTTAGCATCTTGCTTAGCAAGAAGATATTTGAGAGCCGAGTGGTCCGTATACACTATGGTCTTTGATAAGACTAAGTAAGGCCGGGATTTCTCGAAAGCATACACCACGGCTAATAATTCTTTTTCCGTAGTAGTGTAATATGCTTGAGCATCCGCATGGTCTTACTTGCATAGTGTATAGGCTGAAAATGTTTGGTCTTTCGTTACCCCAAGACTGCACTTACCACATAATCACT